>PNEQ01054431.1:0-36540 GCA_003012365.1 Medauroidea extradentata
TTTATGTTAACTGGTTTTCAAGTTTTGTATGAAGTAAAAATACGCAAATTTTGACTTTGAAGTGCCATTACGGGAAAACTAGATGAGCTAATTTTTTTCCGTTAGAGGTATATGTACTCTCAAGTAATGTGTACAAAACTAACACTATTTCATACAAATATAAAATTATGTTTTTTCCCCACTTGAACAACCTTAACACGTTGACGCAGGTTTATGTGAGGAAACAAATGCTTGAATTGTTGTTGAAGAAGCTGACCTTTTTGTAAATCGGTGATATGTCGTGAATAGTGTGTTTGGGATCGTCAATCTGTAAAATATGTGTTTGTCATTTAAAAGTCTTTCTTTCGTAAAACAGTTTCAAATACGTTAACCGTATTTTCATATAGTATAATTCAAATAAAAGCGTTCGCGGGTTTTGGTGTGAATTTTTTGTTTCTTTTGAGAAGTATACCTTAATACTACACATATATCATTGCTGCACATCGTTAGAATGTTAGAATGTACCGAGATAAAGAACAGTAATACATACATCGACTTGCATTTGGAAGGATATGGGCTTTAATCCGAGCTGCAGCATTGCTGATTTCAGTTTTCCGTGGTTTCACGAACTCACTCCAGGCGAATGCCGGAATAGAAGCCTTAACAAAGACCATGGCCGATTCCATTCCAGTTTCCTTGTATCTGTTACGAACGTGCTTGTCAACGTGACGCAAAAGCTTGCCTATAGCAAAAATTTCCCCATTTACCATACATTGAACTGTGTCAAAAATATAACACCAGGAATGCTGTGTATTGTAGCCACTTACTATGTGTAGGAATTATTTTCTCGTAAACTGTGCGTTCTAGCATCTTGCAATAACAGGATATTTTTTGTTACTTAGAAGTAATGTTCAGAAATACAATGTAAAATCTTCGCAAAACCCAACGGCAAAAAAGTTCAGGTCAAAGTGAAGGTGGCCACCCCTGTTATTCACATGAAGGGGTGGGTTTTAACGAACGATTTCGTCACAACATGAGGATTTTGATAACACGAAACATTGTGTAGAGAATTGTGATTTAACTTAACGTTATTTCCGATATTTGCTAAAACATCATTTTGTAAATGGATTTTTAAGGGTTCGTGTCGCCCTTAAAAATGGCACTAGACGAAAATGGGTTTGTGTGACTATACCTAATTTTTTATGAGGAATCACCTCCTAAAGTTTGTAACATAAGTTAAGAAACACCCTGTATACTCACGTAATGCCATATAGGACCCGTTTAACTTGCTCTGCACTTGCGTTGCACTGCATCGGTTCAAATAGCAGGTAGTGATATTTAATCGGCGCCCAGGTTGTTTCTGCTCAATCATCAGTTCATCGATATCGGCTGTTTAATGAGGATAGCGAGCTAGTTGCAGAGTGACCATAACATGTACCACATACGTTCAATATGTGTCATCGGTATAACACACAGGCCAGGGAAATGGCATTTGCATTGTTTCGAAGAAAGCTACTGGCAACATGTTTTTTGGCGTTGTTTTGTTATAATATGGGCCCAGAACTGTTCTGATGGAAGGGTATACCTACGGCACTAGATAATTCCTTGATGTAGCAGTTAAGAGGGCAATTCGTATATCAGTCGAGATAACTAGGGCCCGGTAGTTTTCGCGAAAAGATTTTTTCCCCACTTTGTTTCAGTGTCTTGCGTGCACACCTGCAGTTCAACTTCATGGCTATTGACAGAGTGTTTTTGTGCAGAGTCGTTATTCATTTGACTGTGCCAATCAGTACACGGATAACTGCAACACATCACGTCTGTGATTTGCAGGTTTAACCTTCAGACGCTGGCCACGGAGCAGAGATCCAGCTCCGCACGTAAGACACTGAATCAAAGTGCTGCAAAAATTTTTTCGCGAAAACTACCGGGCCCTAGAGATAACCTATAATTTCCTATTGCTCTTCAAACAAGTATGACGCTAGACGGTGCATTTTGGAGAACAGCGCTGAAGATAATAACTTCAAATGCGTTTTTGGCAATAATTAACTATACATGTGCTAGTCCGAAACATGGCATGTTGTTGCTCTGCACGCTAGTGTGTGTGTGTGTGTGTGTGTGTGTGTGTGTGTGTGTGTGTGTGTGTGTGTGTGTGTGTGTGAGTTCGAGAGTCTATTATAACCTAAAACCTCGATTGTTCAGTCTCAAAGCAATCCTTGCAGAGAAATGCATGCACGCAAAGGGGAAGATTCTATCGAACCGTGGAAGAAGACAGTTTCAGAGCTGTTGCAGTGTACTAATGTTCTGCTAACATACGAGACGAAGCTGAATGGTCCGTAACTGCCGTGTGGATGAGGTAACAGCCTTGTCTTAATGTAAAATCTCGTGGTACAGTTCCGGATTTCCAATTACTTCTTATTTATGTAATCTTACTGTCTCTACATTCGCATCATACCCCTTTCAACCCGATAATTTGACTCCTTTCAAACCCTTCTCTTTCACGTCGAAGGTGTACACGTTTAAGTTCACCTATCGTGAATAAATATACTTCTGTAGATAGTGAACAATCCTGTATTCACATATTCTACACACCAGTTATCTGGGCATTGCTGCGTATAGAAAACCACAGTAGCTTATCAAAACTAACAACTTGTACTCTGCTTACACAGATAACCTTTGAGACATAAACAGTTAAACACCTAAAAGGAGAAGTTTAAATGTAACTGCTCCTATTAAGAGCTTGTTCCTTAATTTTTTTTTTTTTCAAATATTTTTTTGTCCAAAAGCTTTGAAAACATTAGAGGCAGTGGGCAGTCACACGATGCACAATACAGTGGATGCGTTTTTAAAAACAATGTACCATTGGTCAGAAAAAAAATATTTTGCTTCGTTTTGGCTTATTTTCATGACAAAAACGTGGTACTTTGGGTAATGAAAACTAAAAAATCGTTCAGTACATTGCCTTAAATAATTAAGCTTCAAATTATGACATAATAATGTCAAATCTGTGGAGCAAAAATTTTATATAAGTATTAGGTAGCTGTAAAAAAATATTTTTTCGAAATCACTGCAAAACTAAGTAACAAGCCCTTAAAATGTCGTGTGATATCGATGCAATGACTACATTATCAGAACATATTAACAACAGAGTTATTAGTATGGACAGTCTGCTTGTTATAAATCAATTTGGATGTCGTACACTTTTTCCGCCTGCCTGCACCCACTCGGTTTATAAAATTCGTAATGCCGCTGTAGCCTTCGCTGAAGCAAGTCCGACAGCAACTTCAGTTACTGACTCGTGACATCCTGTAGATTGACATATATATGACCGTAGTTGACTTCAAACCTTAGCCCACACAAGTTCTATCCGAGAGAGATCGGGAACCTTGCCAGCCACGAAATTGCCATCAGGAGGCATGCGAAAATCTGGATAGATACCATCAGGAATCGAACCCGTCTAGCCTATTAAGATTAAGAGTTTCGTTCAGTAGATCAGTATATTAAAAAATAACATATTTACTGAAAGCTGACTTTACGAGGAAAAATGCTTCGTTCTCGATTGTAAATCCTCCAAGAATTCTTTTGAGAATTATTTGTGATTCTACCTTTTGGGAAGCGAGAAGCAAACCTGCTAAGGTTAAAGAAGACAGATAGCTGTTGCTTGTAGCAACGGAATGCGAGGTGCGTAGCAGTCAGCAGGTGGGTGTGCCTACGTAGCCACCCCTGACTGAGTTCCCACACAAGGGAGGAGTTTTTTTTTTTTTTTTTTTTTTTTTTTTCGCGGTTTCCTTTGTGGCGAGTCTGGCAGGGTCCCAGTCGCTCGCAGCAGGGGTGTTATGGTCACTGAGCCTTTTCTTCCATTCCCCTGCCCCTCTTCCAGTCAGGACCCCTACACGCACTTGCTGCACACCAGGCTATCCATCCCCTCTTCTACCACTTTTATTTAATTCTTTCCTTTTCTTATATTCGGTATTCAGTGTAGTCACTGGACGATAACTATGGCCCCCTTTGCTACCATTTTGGCAATTATGCAGAGTCAGTCTGAAAAACACCGACAAACTCCAGCAGCTTATTCAACTGTTAAGTATTTTTTATTCTTAATCATGTAATGTATTATTTTCGTTGTGTAATGGGTCCAGTGTAAGACAAGGCATCATTGCCTTAACTGCACCTTAAAGACGTAATAAATAAATTAGAAGGTAACGTGTGGGACACCTGGTACGTGAATGGGATATTAAGAAAGCAATAAGTATTTGAAAATTGAAATTTGAAATAGTGTTTTCTGAAAAAATTAGAAATAGTGTGAGATAAGAGGACAAAACCAATAATATAATTTAATGTTACCGATATCTGTGATCTTACGGCAAATGCTCGTCATAACTTTCCGCAATTATGAAAATAACAGGGGTGACCACTCTTGCATTCTATACGAATTTCGTTGCGTCTGGCAAGTCAAACAATTGAAGAAGTTTTACTGAGTGTTGAGACTTATGTAACAAAATAGGCCCTCATCTCCGAACGTGCTCAGGTGAAAACTTTTCGAGAAATCTGGAAACAGAAAGAGACTCGCCTTGCCAGTAGGCAACTCACGACACATGGAACGTGTATACCAATGGTGAAAGACGGATAATGTATTAATTTAACGGTCAAAATACATGGCTATGTAGCTACTAATATACATTGTGCTTTTCACGTTTCAATTACAGTGTGTGCTACTGGTGTTACATCATGTAGTAGTTAAGGGGGTACTTTACTAAATTGTTTAATTCGTATTACGAACGCGCGTTATTTCATTGTTCAACTGTAAAACGTCAGAATATGTCTGAAAAACTCCAACAAAAGTCACTTACATACTCCTTACGGAAAATTACAACAAGCCTTAAATTTGGTGCATGGTTCTTCGTTGTCTCTGTATTGCCCTTCTGAATTTTACTAGTCCAAGTACGAAATTAGAAACATATATCTGTTTCGTTATGTCCAAACAGAGTTTTGCTGTAAATTTAATAAAATATTCCTTTTGAAAATAAAAGTAGTTAGCATAATCAGAAAACTATTCTGAACTTTCCTTACCAAGTTTGTGTCGTACATAGAAACTGGAATTATTGAATTACTGAAGTGGCGAAGACAGCTTTTACTCGTACATACCTGAAAAGTTTGGACCAAATCAGAAGATTAGTAATAATATTATTATTATTATTATTATTAATACTAATAATAATAAAACGTATTTATTAGGCGCAGTATTATGTATTATTTGATGTTTTGTGTACATGGGACTTCTTCTATCATTAATTTTCATTGCTTCAATAAGTGTAATATTTTAGTATATAATGGTAGTTGCCTGCACTGTGCAACTTAAGAGTTGGACGCAATATGTTAATGATTGGTGCTATGTATGGTACAGTATTCGTGGTATTAGCTAAAGAATGTGCAGCCTGCTAGGCGACCACTTTATATTTTTTTATTTCAGTTATTTATATTGTATTTTTACCGTACAGGCCAAAAGGGTCACCATCTTTAAATTGTAAAAAAAAGTCTGTTTGATTTGATTACAATAAGTAACTCAAATCTTTTCAGTTTTACTCAGTTATGCGGCGTTTGGGATTACGGACTTCACGAAACGATGTGTTGAATATTTGTTCAGTCGTGTTGGGGCGAGTATTGGTCAGCAGGCGGTGGTGTCATGGCGGCCGTGTTTGTGCGGCACTGTGTTCTAATCAGCGGTTTGCGGCGAGAGTAATGGCAGCAGTTTATCCGCGGCCCCGAGTCCTGCCAGCACATCTGTCACCCAGAGTCTGGGGCAGTGTGGGGAGCACCAGTAGTGCACCCCGCGACCTCGTGCGTGTCCACGTGCGCTCACAGATGCTCCAATACATCGGCTAACTGAATTATGCTAGAAGCCGAAAACATTCACTGCTTCACTGTCCTGCCAATGCTAGCCTCCAATAATAACAGTTTATTCAAGCAGACATTATCTGCTAACACGCTGCTTGCTGACACTGTGCTAACACATTGTTGGATTTGCATTCAGTAACATCTTTACTAGTGGCTTAGCCCCCTTTAAAAGGTGTCGAATACCTCACGGCCCGATTGGGAATACATAAACCTATAGTCTCTTGAATTCTAGCTTGTTCCCTAACGAAAACGCGAATTTTTTAAGTCCATGCGTATAGTACACTAAGATGATAATATTATTAATAACAACGGAATTTTATTTTGTGTATGTATCCTATTGACTAAAGCACACTGAGCTTATTTATATTTTTCTATTCTTTTTTGTTTTCTTTGACAGACATCTACATCGAATGGAGTATGTCCAAAAAAAAATTTAATTTAGCCATGTACTCCCATTGGTAGAGACACTGGAAAATCGCGGGAATAGTTGACTATTTGTTAGGTTCTAACATGCTGTATATAACACTGAGTGTTTCGTACCGACATTGGCTATGGTTTATATGAAGTATTGTTTCTCTCCAACAAACCCAGTTAGAACTGTACAGCTTGAACACACAGCGTGTGTGATTTGTCCCAAAACTGTTCACACGTGTCACGGTTAATATACTACAGTTTATTGGAGACTATCTTAAACATTTTCAAAATTTTCTATTGACTCTACTCGTTGCTCAACTCTTTCAAAGGTCATAATGACAATCTTGTTTTCGTTTTTGCCAACATTTAACACCACTGTAATGTTTTACTCTGACATTTTAATTTAAAGTAAATTTTGAGCAATTAACTTATTTGTAAAATGCATACTAGTACGACTCCGCAAATAAATGGCCATAAAGAACAGTTATCTTCATGCAAAGGCTGCACGGATCGCGACACCTACACTCGCAGTAGATTACCGCGTACTCGAAAGAATTACACGTCCCAACCATAATCTGTACAGTATAATTTTGCTTGGTTTTGACATTTTTCTTCTGAAAAGTGTGTGAGAGTGTGAACAGGATTACAGTGTTCCTACTGTCCAGGAAGTCAGGGAGGTTCAAAGATCAATACAGTGTAGCTGCCAGGCTTATTTCACAAATATGAATGTCAAAATTAGGCAAACATATACTCTATAGTTTATACTGTACAAGGCCACACATCCACTTCAGCAGAATACAACTCACGTGACGTTGCCTATGGTTACTCTTGACATCACGATGACGTAAGCAGTTCCTTTACCATTAACTGTCTGTCAACCATATACAAACCCCACTGCCACTGTTTTGCAAGACCACTATATCGTCCATATACAGAAATTCATGTGTTTCATAATCTGACTAACCTTTATGATCCGAGGACGCATCCGTTGAAACGTCGGGGTAACTGTGAAAACCAAAAACTACGCCCGAAAGATGAGGCTAGCATTGCAGTCGGTAGCGACGGCGTAATTAGGCCAGTAGTTGCACTATACTAATAATGGCCACGGCATTTCTCCTCGTCCATGCTCTGCCCCCGGCATATTGCTAACGGCGAGGTCTACTAAGGTGTCCAAAGCGTTGCCCATTATCAAATAATAACTTACGTTAAATAATTGATCAGCCACTACCCTCCAGACTAAAACATGTAGAGCAACGTTGTAGTGCCCTCAATGGTTACAATTTTGGTAGGATTCCTTCACTGTCACCATGTCCAAAAATTGGGAAACTTGTAAAACTAAACAAAGACATATTAGTAATTTCTATACATTTAAGAAGGTGGTAAATAAACACTATGTTAGTCATTCCGATAAATGAGGAATCAAACATGCTACTCGCTGTGTGTGAGTATGTGTGTGAGTGGGTGTGAGAGAGAGAGAAAATGAGAGAGCGAGTGAAATGTTTGAAAACAAGAGAATTACTTCTTCTGTGTGTATTTGCACGTGTTTACGTGTATGTGACTGAAATATTCAGTGCGTAATATGGTTTATGTACGTGTGTATAGTGTACATTTAATTTTTACATTTATGTTGGCCTATATGTGCAAATATACATTAAATTGTTTTAACTTAATTATATATTAATTTTATTAGTTAAACATGTATTGCATTATTTTCATTGTAACCATGTATAACGGGTAGAGGCACGATTATTTCACGTATTGATTGTAGGTCAGTTTGAACGTCAACAACGTATACCTCAGTGTCGTTACTGTTATCGGACAACAGTAATTTTGATACACATTTGACGACTGCAAACCAGTAAGGAATAAGGAAATAAATCGTGAACTCAAGTGGTGCCCTCTTGTACGCTAAGAAGCCAGTGAATACTGACTGTGGCCGGTGCATGTATAGGTCTGAGAAGTCTAAGCTTACCAGATGAATACGCGAAATAATCGTGCCTCTAGTAATGGGTCAACAGTAAGTTAAGGCGTCCATGCTTTAACTGCACCTCAAAGACGTGAACAATAAATAACTAGAGACATGAACTTTTCGCGAAAAGAAATTTGCCTCACTTTGTGTCAGTGACTTGTGTGCACGTCTGCAGACTTGCTTCACGGTCAGAGATTGGATGTTTTGACATTCGCGTGTCTTGGGGTTTTACACGCAAATCACAGACGTGTGGTGTTACAGTAACCTTATCGTGATTGGTACAGTCAAATGAGAAACATCACAGTTCAAAGGCACTCTGTCAATATCTATGAAGCAGAACAGCAGACGTGCACATAAGGCACTGGGACAAAGTGGGGCAAAATTCTTTTCGCGAAAAGTTCATGTCTCTATAAATAACCGAGTAAAGCCGCAGTATATCCAATAACTGAGATGATAGTATATCGCGAACATTTTTGTGCCAATACACCCTGGAAAGTCCTGTAGTTTTTTGTTACACGTATGATTGAGTGATATGCGTCTGACACAATGTAGCTGTCTGCAGACCAATAACAGGCACCTAATATTACAATAGCGGGATTCTTATTGGCTCAGTCAAATAGGGCAGCACCTCTACGTACAAGCGAAAGTCAGTAATATATTCCTAAGATGAACATACGTGGGGACCCAGCAAACATTCAAGTTTTCCCGCGATAAACCATCATCTCTACCAATAACGTATTTAATTTAACTGACACACTTTCATCCTTAAATGCCGACCTCTTCCTACAGCCATCTCCCCTAACTTATGTATGTGTAAAACTAATGGTACCATAAGGGTGTTCAAGTGCGATAAAATCATAATTTTATATTTAAATGAAATAGTGTTAGTTTTGTGGACGATACTTGTGAGTACAGATTCCTCTTACAAAACAATTTTAGCTTTCATAGTTTTCTCATAACGGTGCGACAAAGTCAAAATTGGCGTGTTCTGCTGCCATGCAAGTAGTGAAGACCAACTTACCTAATTGAATAAAATACTTCACTGTGATATTACATTATGCAATAAAGTATTTAAAAGACTATAATGTAATATTTAGAATTTTTTAAAAAAATCGCGAAAGTACAGGAAAAATAAAGTTGAAAATTCAGCCATTTTTTAACATATAGAAATAGATTATAAGATTTCTAAAAAATGTTTTATTACGTCGCCCGTGGAATGTTAGTTCACTGTAAATAATTTCACCTACGTAAGTCAATTGGTTTTCACTATTTGCATGGCAGCAGAACATGGCAATTTTGACTTTGACGCACCGTAATGAGAAAACTACGCCAGCTAAAATTGTTTCGTAAGAGGAAGCTTCACTCACAAGAATTGTTTGCAAAACTAACATTATTTCATATAAACATAAAATTATGACTTTAACGAACTTGAACACCCATAAAGGAGCATGGCAGTAAACTTGATATTGTTTTCTCAATGTTATGTGCACATAGAGGAGAGGTCCCAGAGTTGTAAAGAAATACGAGTTTAACAAGTCCCGCTGTGTTGTTAGTGACAGGAGGGGTGTACACCCCTGGAGCGCTTCTACCTTGCAGATGCGTATTTTTTCCCTGTGGAGAAGGGACAATGCCTGCAGGGGCAGTGGTAGGGGATGGTCGGCCAGGATCCTCAGCGCGGGACTGCTACTACAAATACCTACCGTCCAAACGCGATGGGCGCGTCTGGCAGCCAGACCTTCACGTGTTACACCGCAATATATATATATATATATATATATATATATATATATATATATATATATTATACAGTTTATAATTCAATTTCATTGCCGAAATTGTTAAATAAAAACAAACGCCAGTTATAATTCGAGGAAGAAATATAGTAGGTGTGTAAAGGAAGACGCCATAAAACCAAAGTAGAACGAAAAAATTCAAGTGTGGGAAAAACGTCCACAAAATAGCGTGAGAACAACGCGGACAACACGAACAAACAATAGGTGACTGGAATGAATGTAAATATAAATGACACTGCGAAGATAACACAGACGAAGTTAACTGGCTTCCCTTGACAATTTATGTGAAATGTAGGGATATGTTCCCGTATTCAGGCCTTCTCTTCTTCTATTTTAATTCGTTTGTTTTAATTTGAAGAGTTATGGTAATTCACCTTTCCATGGTGTACTACTCTGCAGCCAACGTTACAGATTCATTGACTTCATTTTTGTTTGGAAACACAAATAAGTTTGTGTAATGTTAGTGGATCAATATAATTTTATCGCAGTGTCATGATTTAGTAGTATCGATTAGATAAGTATGGAAGGTATGTGCATCTCCAAATTTGGATGAAGCAAACACGAACCCATAAACATTTCTTGCCGGTTAACGTCAGATAAACAATTACTGCAAATATTTTCCTTAGAATTTAGGAATACGAGTGAATACGAGTTAAAAAAATACAAAAACGTGTTTTAACAAATAATGGTCTGTAAGTTTCTCTAATGGAAGGTTTTTTTGTCAAAAATTTTATGTAAATTACGCACGACTGTTATGTACCAAAATACATGAAAAGTCTAAAAATACATTTCCCAGCTCCATAACTAAAATAAATTCCGTTTTTTTTTTTGTTCTGTTTATACAACGTCGCGCAATTATTCCTTCCCCTTTCTGAACTTTCTGTCGTTTTTAGAGATTCTCCCCTTCGCCATACCCCCGGAACAATGTTTTCTTTCCCTCTCATGACTGGGTTGCGTCAACAACGAACGTACTTGTTTCTAACGCAAACATTAAAAACTGTCATACGGTCTAGCTCGAAAGTTAAAAGCTACAGTGTTTCAAAATACAGTGTGTGTTAAAATATTTACCAGACAGAACTTTCTTCTTCTGAAACGCCTTGCCTCATTTAAAGTTTTAATTTATCAGAACGGTATTTTAAAATTACTGTGAAAACTATTTTGTGACTTTTCCCATGCTCTGAGTGAGTCCCACTCCGCTTTCATTTCGAGTGTCTTTGACCACCTTGACTATTTTAAGCTGGATATTTTTAAATACAGCATATGCTGTTAAGTATGGTGACATTTGTTTCCAGTTGTTTTATCAAGATACCTCTTAGCCGCATTCATAAAAGAATCACATATGTAACTGTGTTAAAATATACTGTACAAATTACGATCAACGTATAAAGTCCTACAGTTTGTCATTTCCTGTGTGGACCCACGTGTATTCTGCGTCACGTTCGTAACACCGTCTAAGAGTAAAATGTGCAATGATCGACCTTATCTTCCCTCTTGCACTCGTAAAGAAACATGCACTGTCTTAACGCTATATACGCGTAAAAACATCAGTCCGTTAGGGAAAAGTAGTGTTTTGCTTAACATAAGCCAAAACTATTTATAGTGGAAAGTAATCAGCGAAAAGTCATTTGAAAAGTCACCTTTTAGGAAGTAAAACTCTGTTATTGTCTGTTTACAGTAATGTGACCACTTATTAGGCGATGGCAAGAGGCGTAATAACTAAAAATTATAGTTTATTCTGTACACTCACACTAACTAGAAAGTTGCGAGGTTACAAGTCACGTGGCAATGTGTGGTGGAAGGATACGAATAGACTAGAAGTAAAAAAAAAAAAAAAATCAGAGCCTCGGAAAAGTGCTCACACTGCAGCGAACTACTTATAGTTAAACTAAATCTTTAATATTTCGCACAGATCGCCGCTTGGATAAATACTGTTAGGTAAATTTCCATTTGGTAAAAGCGCAGTTAGACTAGAAAGATTCTTTAATTTTCATCAGGTGTTAGTAAAATTTTTAAAGTAAAATATCTGTATGAAAAACAGATTTGTATTATAAAAAATATTTCAAGGAAAGCACGTAATTTCTCGTATTGTGAATAACGTTTGCGAAATACTATGTATAGCTGTGTTACTTTAGAATCTTTACTTTTAAGGTACATGATTCAGTATAACAAAACAGCCACAGCACCCTGTGTGTAACGTTTTAGCATATATGTATAACTTACACTAACACTCTAGTCCTGAGTAAAGCAAGAGAACAAAGTTAATTGAAGAGATGGAAAGAAGGAAGGCGAAAACTAATTTGCTTCCAAACCAGGGAGAAAAACCAATTTTCAACAAACATGTTTGTAAAAATACTGCCGGGAAGGGAGAAAGCCACCCTCAAAGAGAAGAGGAAGGGTATCACGCAGATGCAGTAAGGTTCATATTAGCACGTGTATAGCTTCTGAAGATGGAAGTTCGTTCCAATGTTGACATGGAGCACGTTCAATAGATGAAATTACATGCTGTCGTACGATCACAATACCGTTGATAATAATAAGTAAATATTATAGGTAGCAGAAGTCTTTATTTTAACAATAAAACGCGAAAGTCATTCATAAGGGTGAAGTTAATTTGAAATCATCGGCACATCTTACAGTTAAGACAAATAACTCAGTCTCATTAGACATCACAATATTAAAGTTGTATTCGTAACGTATATCAAAATGGTATGAATAGTAAGTCATATTTCTGAGTTGGTTCGTTTATGTGATTAAAGTTAATATAGTTTACAAAATGAGATTCTTGTTTATTGAAGATAATTAAAAAACCTTTAAACGCGGTAATGAACTAAACTGTAAAAATTAAAATTATAATACATATTTTCAGTGAGCCATACATTAAATAGAAGTTTGCTATGAAATTTAATATGATTACAATCAGAATTTGTTACCAATTTTACGAATTATAAAAAATACTGATTCGAAACCTATTACAGTATTACATTTTAATTTGCAATATTTTCTGTTGCAGTAGGCTATTCCATCAACATTTTTTGCTGTTATAAAAATTGGAAATTGTGTACGTCTCTGTTTAAGGTTGGGCAAAACCTGTCACAATCAAGTTTGCAATTAAAAAGACTGCCAGTGGACGATGCGTAAGTCTATAACAGAAAGTCAAGCACTTGGAATTTGTATAGGAAAGCAAGCTACCTTTCTACAATCACGCTCATTTCTTGAGGTAATTGGTAGTAACGCTGTTAAGAAATATGTAGCTGTATTTAATGGTCTCTTTGGGTCTTGAATACAGGACTACTTTGATTCTGTGCAAAGTAGTGTTCTTGGTAGTAACTACATATGGGTCATCTGTGTGGTTCATGGATGTAACTCCTAGTGAAGACAAGGAAACTGACGTTGAAGATCTGAAAGGTAGCATTGCTCGCAGTAATCAAGGCGTACAGGCAAACATTTACAAATCAGACGGTCATCTTCCAGTGAGAGACAAGAGATCAATCTTAGATGAAACTGTTAGAAGTCCATAAAATCAAGAACTGTAGAATAGGACGAGAAAGGAAAAATATAGGTCTCTGGAAGGAGAGATAGAAATATAGTTGGAGAAAGGAAGGTTACCATATTTCACCTATTTTGGTATAAATCAATTTCTAAGAAAACAGGGGCCGCAGTGGCGAGAGGTCAGACCTCTCGCCTCCCACCAATGCGATCCGGGTTCGATTCCCGGCGGGGTCGGTCCCCGGATTTTCGCATGTGGAAATCGTGCCGGACGATGCCGCTGGTCGGCGGGTTTTCTCGGGGATCTCCTGTTTCCCCCACCCATTCATTCCGGCGCTGCTCCATATTCACAGCATGGCATCCCTCACCAGTGCTAAAGACCTCGATGTTAAGTGCTGACCAAAATACCTCACTCACACTATGAAAACAGTGGAGCACTACGGACTACTATCCATTGTAAATCATTTCCAGCCGTAAAAATCTAAAGTGTAAGTTGTGCAGCTTTCCTAGGGCGCGCGGACCTTAACGAACGCTTTTCTGCCATCGGATGGTCTGTTCTATACAAATGTTACCATACACATAAAAATCACACTCAGCGTGTGGATGTAATTCACGGTTCTGCTAACCCTATGGGACATCTACTTTGGCAAGGTGCACAAAATTATTCTGACGGACTTGTTCTGTAATATGACACTCCTTTAATTAGTATACATATTCACAGTTAGCAGGGCACTTAAAAAATTAATTAAAAAGAACAAATCGCCCTTTCTTCACGAGCGATTACATGGACGGGTGATACACACTGTAATACTAATGAGGTAGTAACTAATCCATTTGGACATTCGAGCTTGTGACTATAAAATAAAAAAAAAATAGAAAAATGAAGTTGTCTAACACAGTCGTAAAGTGTAAGAAAGCAAGCAAGTATTTTCGGTATGAAAGCAAGAGGGACATTGATAAACGTCTGTATAAGAAACTCTATGTTACCCAGAAAGGGCATAGGTGTGAGGATGCTGAGAGACTCCCGGCTTGTCTATGACTGGCCATGTAATTTTTTTTTAAACTAGGAATAGAACAATATATTCAGTGTCTCCAGTTGGTACAAATTCTCTATTTATACACGACTTTCGATGTGGAATTACAAGTCTATGTAGCTCACAGGATACAGAAAACTTAGCAGGTTTAGTTTAGCTACTAAGGTTTTCTGAACTTAGCTGTAATGAGAATGTTTGGCACGACGTATTGCGGGTCATGTTATTTATACATTCGGATATGTCTTGAACTGAACTGACTCAGTACGTCGCTCGTCAAGTCTGTGTAAATTAAAGGTCATAATATTTGTACAGTCAAGATCTTATTATGATTACTTTCCGCCTAAGTGTTTCTGAGTTTTTACTAGTCTTTAACATTTATTTATTTGAACGAAATTTAGGAATGCATAAAAAAATTATGGCATGTGTATACGAGTTTCTGTGGGACAGGCCTTTAACTGGAAAGTTGTCTTGAAATGTATTTGAAGTGATAGCCTACGTTCTGTAAAACATAATGTGAAGTTATAAATATAATTTTCAATCATAAATCCGGTTGAGGTTACGAAGAGCACGAAAAATAAACCAACAAAATGATATCATAGTAATATTTTATAATGTATAAATGTGATTAGTAATTTTGAAGCTACACTAGGTAACGAGAGGAATCAAGACAAACCAACTATGTTATAGGTTATGTTTTTGCCTTCGTATAGGGCCTACTTGTTACTCCATTGCACTTATTTTACGCGAAGCGAAAGTTTCCTGCGTGAATCAACTTGTATGTGACTGCTAAAGCGTGCATGAATATCCTTGCTTGTTATTAGCATATGTATACTACACATATGTAAAAAACTATCTCCGTATTGTACTCCCTCAGTCTTATTGCACCTTCCCAGAAAAGAGAAATTCAGCTAACTCCGTGAAAAGTAGTCGTAAAATATTACGCCCACACAAATACTGAGAAGGGATCCCACTGTCGTGATTTATAGTCTGTAATATGATTGACTATAAAAGTATACTTTCGTTTTAATTATATGACACGCTCACTTCAAAGGTTCAAATGCGAAATAATTTTTACGTGGTAGCATCGAGGTTTGGAAGCAAAAGGTCGCAGTCACCCTTCAAGTCGATCATTGTCGGGGAACTATAGCGTCGAATTCGATGTATCGATTGTTCAGAGCTTCCCTCCCTAGCACAAGACCGGTCGGCAGCTTGAATCGGTAGGGCAGGCGCGTATTGAACCAATGCGCAGACACTAGCACGCATGCGCGGAGGTGTTCGTGATCACCCCTTCTCACCCGTTCCTTTCCCCCTCCCCCTTTGACTACGTCGTCCCTGCCATAACTACATAGTTGCACGTCATATTGGCACTGGCGTGATAGTTTTACGCTTTCCTAGTTTTAAATGGGCGCTAGTTAAAGTTCGGAACGTTTTTTTCTGGATACCTCATAGTCATATATATATTTTGAAAGCACGATTAATGAATAACAAAATTTGTATAAGTGTACTTGCTTTAATCATGTTTATCTTGTTGGATCGAAGTTATGATTAGTCAACAACAGCGAATAACGGCATGACGCTGTAGTTAACTTAGTGCAATCGGGAATCGAATGTAATTTTTATAACAAATAACAAATTCGCATATTAATTTTCACCACAGGCTGAAAACTTTGGTCATCAGCAGTGTTGAACCTCTCGTACTCCTCATATGTTATTTCATATATCAATGAATTTCCGGATATTGTTACCTAGGACTACTTTAAGAACAATTAATATTTTGTTGAATATAACCGTTATCGGCGTGTTAAGGACTTGTCACGCCATAATTCCTTTGATTTTGGACAGAAAAAGCTTAGTTCTCAGCATTCCGTTATTCATGAATGATTTCAAGTCACACTCACTAGTATTCTGTTTTTCCGTTACACAAAATTTCGGAAGTCAGCTCTCCTGCATAAATTAAATAAATTAAGTACAAAAGTGTGTTTTCGCTGTGCTTGCATAACTGAACTGAAAATATCGCTCAAGTACCTACGAGAGTCACTCTTAGGTGACTACACACGGAGCTACTTGTTAGAAACGAAATTGCTCTGCGACTGTTCTTGCAACCTGCTTACTGACACTGACTAGTGACTTGGGTTCACACACTTTGTGGTGGATTTTTCTCTGGCCACGTACAAACGTAGTTCAGTTGCTGTAACGTCAACTTCAGAATCAAGTGACGAAGACGATGGTGATGTCATGTTATCCAGGAGAATGTATGCAAGTAGTTATTGGGTTCACTCTCGTCTTGAAAAGAACATCCACTAAACATTATTCACGGCAGCAAAGGAACTCAACCAAACACATGCTAAATTCGTTTCTTGCGATCGCAAGACCAAAGAAAGTTATATGGGCGTGGTGCAAGTTATTGTTCCTGCCATTTGACAATGAAATACAAGTGTAAGGGTAAGTGTTAGCGCTCAGGGAAAAATACTGATAACTCTTAGGTCAGAATAGACATAAATATTTTACAAAATTCTACAAACTTTATATTGGCACTCGAACCCGACGGCCAATCATCGTGATTTTTACTTTAATAGGACACTCGTAAAAATTCATATTAGCCAATTTAAGGATTTTTCGAAGTTCAACATTTAAGGGGCTGAAAAGACCTTAAATGTGTTTCCAATCAACTATCGATATCTATCGAACCCTTCGGGATAGAGAGTTGATATTCACTTCAAAATATTGCCTACGAAAATACCCAAAATGTAGTTTAAGGTTTTTTGAAATTCGACCCCCAGGCAGTAAAAAGGGGCAAAATGTGTTTTTAATGAATCGTCTATATCTTTGAAACACAATTGGCTATCGTCGTGATTTTAACTTTAATTGGTTACTTTTACAAATGTCTATTAGAGGACTCAAAGATGTTGCGAAATTCTTTATTTAAAGGGGTCAAAATACGTGAAATGTGTTTTCGATTATCCTTCCATATCTATCGAATCAATCGAGATATCGAAGTACTCTTTGCTCTAAATTGGTGCTTTTGTAAATATCTCAAGTACCATTTAAAATATTTTTTCTGAATTCGGCCCTAAACTGGTTAAAAAAAGGGGTAGTAATATGAGTTTTCGACTCACATTCGATTTATATCGATTCCATAGTTTTTTATATAGCGACGTGATTTTTGTTTAGGATTGATGCTTACTCAAATACCTAAAAAGCAATTTCAGGAATTTTCGAAATTTGCCACCTAAGGACGTGAAAAGGGGAAAAGTGGTGTAAAGCGTTTTCAATTAATCATCGATATATCTTGAACCCAGCGGGCTAATGTTGTATTTTTTTACGTCCACAAGATACCAATAAACTATTCTAAAACGTGATTAAAGGGTTTTTCGAAATTTACTCTCTAAAGTGGTGAAAAGACCTTGAACGTGTTTTAGACAAATCCTCGATATCTATCGAACCCGTCGAGATATACGCCTACAATTAATTTTTGCTTCATAATGATGATTACAGAAATTATCGCAAAACGGTTTTCAGATTTTTCGAAATTCGATTTCTCAATACTGTGCAGGGGTGATGTGTTTTTTATAGTGAATGATCGATTTTGATTTGACTGAACGGGCTAATGTGTGATTTACACTTCAGTTGGGTACTTATACAAATGTCTAAGATGTAAATTTAAAATATTTCGAAATTTGACACCCCAAAGAGTAAAAAAGCACAAAATTTGTTTTCCATCAACCCACGATATCTATCTAACCAGTAGCGATATTGAGGTGTTGTTCGCGTCAGAGTGATGCTTATGTAAATATTTTTTAAAATATGTATAATTTTTTTTTTTATAAGAAACGTGATTATTAAGAATAAAACTAAGTTGGTCAATTTTCAAGGCAGACGATCCGAAAAGCAGGAACGAACAGCGAGAAACAACCCGTACAGGAGTTTCACTTTACAGTAACCTATCGAGACGTGGTATTGTACAACCTCTATGAGCCCAGGACACAGATATTTTATTTATTTATTTTAATAAATTTTATTTTCATGAATTATTTTGACGTTACGTGACGCAGTTATTTCTTACTCAGGTCTAAATTCCTGGTGGTTCTGGACTCGAATTCCGTTAAAAGTTGCGTGCGAACGTTCAATTCTGACACACAAAAACTACAAGGCAGATCGAATTAGTACAATTTACATGTAGTCTTTAAAAGGGGTAAAATTGCAGTTCGCTTTCCACTTAGGTTCCTCTACAATATCAGCTGACATATCGTCGGTATACTGCTAAAAGTGAATAAGTCATAATTGCTATTTCGTTTAAAAACAGTATTAAATTGTAGATATTAACAAACATTTGGTATGTTACTATACTGTGACACAACAGTACGAAACTACGAATAGACTTTAAACTTGGGCAATTGTTCGTGAACAACATGTACATATTCCTAGCATTTTTATAATTTTATCTCATTTTGACTTTGTCACTTTTGGCAGTAAAACGACGATATATCATCTCACTAATCTCAGGTTTGGGGCACCAAATACGTTTCCGCGAAACCTTTACCCTCTAAAACTTTGTAATGTCAATAAAGTTAAAGTGAATATTTTGAAAATATATAATTGAGGGCACCGTCCCCAATGGTTGTGCACACGGTAAACAGATGTTTCTCATTCGATTAACCTCTTACCTTAGGTATCTGTAATTACCCCACATCGTCAAATAGGCAGGGCTATAAATAAAACCCAGGCGAAGTCACTGTTAGTGGCAGGGACAAATTTAAGACTGCTTTTCGTGTGGACAGCAATAGCTACTTATCCTGCTGCAGAATTAGTTCAACTAGCTGCTTGGACATTCTAACACTTGATGACTGAAGTACCAATCTTGTGTACAAAGAGGTTTTTAAATTAAAGTAAATATTATCAGTTACGAATAATACTCGCGAGCAAAGTCGCGGGGGACTGCTAGTAGTAAGTAAAAATTGACCTCACCTGCATATAATTCCCTTAAAAGGGTATCTTGGCATATGCACAGTAAAAGTGTCCAATAGCAATATATATAAAAAAATCAACACTTGCTGATGCAGTTCTCACCATCTTTCAACGTCTATATCATAGCTGAATTTTGTGCTAATATAACAGAATAGTTGTTGCTCCACGTGTCACGGTCATCCTAATTCCTCGGTATGTTCTCAAGCCCTACACGTTTACGAATGTAATTGTGGAGATCACAGCAACTTTATTTATGTCGCATACCTTCCCTAGATCTCGGCACCGTACAGGACCATTTGCAACTGCATATTTCTCAGTTGCCATGGCGTGTCATCCTGAATGTACAGGAAAAAAATTGTGGCAGCTGCATACTATTTTGTTAGTATTCAGATAGAAAAATAACGGCTCAACGTTCAGGAACAACTAAGCTATTAATTTTTTAGCTCCACAGTCATTTTTACACTTGAAGTGGTTTTTTTACTTTAAACTGTTTTTGATGAACAGTTATATAATAGTTGTTCACTATGTTAACTTCAGTAGAAACACATATTGTTAGCACCTGTGTATTATTATCAAAATGCCAAGAAAATCTTGTGTTTTTGTAACTTTGTAAACAGTATCTACAACTCTAGTTATTCAGTATTTAATTGTTCATTACGTTTCCGTTGAACTGACTTTACAGGCATTATCTGATGATTAAACCAGCAAATCTATACTTACCTGTCATTCTAACTCCTTTCCCCACTTCGTTCCATACTCTTCCTGTAATATTCTTTCTTGAGCAGTCGTTCAGCTTATAATTGTTAAATGCAGGACGTTTTCCAATTTACCATGTATGTTAAGAACTTGGTCGGCCGAAATAGTGAAACACGCAAGATCACTCGCGAACTGAGAAATTTAACTCGGAGATGACTGGCTCGTGGAGTTAGCTGGAACTGATCACAGACTAATTAATAACGGGTCGCTAACTGGCAGCGCCGAGTGTGGCTTTACATTGAATAACACAGGACGTGACGAACAAGTGATCGGCGAGTGCCTAATAGGTAACATTGTTAAATGCATACAAGCAGTATATTTAAATATTGCCACAATCAGCGTAGTATTTATTACGAACAATCTGTTGTAAATATGAAATGCCTGCTTGTCCATCCACGACGTATTTTTCTTCTCGGGCAGTTACTTCTTCTGCTACTAAATGAATGGGTGGCAAGTTCTTCCTGATGTTCCACTGCATGTTGAGTTCACTTATATTGTACCAGGGGCAGATGCATGAAATTGTCTTGTGAAGATTTCAAAATTTAAATTATACCATATCGCTAATGTTAAGAAATACTATTTGTATTTAATTAATTTGTTATCTTCTAAAATTATGTATCTTTAATGGCTTTAAGTCCTCAGTGTGCCGTGAGCAGTCTGAAATATGTTTCCTGTGTACAATGCAGGGGCGAATTAGACCTTTCAATTTAGGAGTGGAAGGTCAAAGGTTCCTATGTTGTGGGCTATGATTTGACATATATAAAAACAAAAAATTAAATATTTTTGCATTTTATAAAAAATACTGAAATTTTAAACGAAAATTTAAACATTTCAACTGATTTTTTAAAAAATACAAAAATATAATTATTTTGGTTTCTATGTGTTTCAAATCATAGCCTACGACATTTTTATACACTGTGAATTTTTTTGGGTTTGGTACGTCAGTTGGTTTTAGTGGCATACATAAAACTGTAAAGTGCAAAATTTGATGTTTACGACTCGTTACGCAAAAAATTAGAGATATACTAAAATTTCCTAAGAGGAAGATTTAATCGCAATTTATGTATAAAATAAGAAAAAAATATCTGGTACAAATATAAAAATAAAAAAGACGTCGAAAACTGAGGTGAACCGCGCCATTAACTAGGAATTTAGTTTCGGAGAGATCTACTAATCTTCACGCATCTAATGTTTCTTATATTATATCTAGTTAGTTGGAAAAGGCAAGCCAACACAAGGATAAAGATTTATGAAGTTCAATTTCCACAAAATACCATCTTTTCTAGTGCGATCACGATATGTAGTTGTAGGAGAAACAGCGAGACATATTAGCAGTTCGGCCAGCAACCGAACCCTACAGTGAGCAAAAGGGAGCCTGTTGAAATCCTGGAAAATAATTTCTATCCTTGAACAGTGTCGTATGTTTATTATATAAATTTAGAGCATTAAAAATATTCTGTGGCCAAAATAAGACACGTTGATTTTCTTCCTAACTTGTTTCTTTTCTCAAGCGGAGGAAGTAGTATCCCTGTGCTCCCTGTTCGCTCTGGCGTACGTAACTTATGATAGGCGTATACGCACTACTGAAGCCCTGGTTTCATTGTTTCTGCATGCCAAAGCCTGCCGCCATGTTCATCAAAAGACTATACGCTGTCCACAGTAGCTGAGAACTTTTGTAAACAGTGCCTAGCCTGTTCTTCCAGGTTATTGTGTACACATGTACGCACACGTAGAAATTAGGATCACGGTGGTGTAGCAGTCAGACCACACGCCTCTCACCATGGCGATCCGAATTCGATTTCCAACGACGTCGATTTCGATTTTTCGCGTGTGTGAAACGTGGCGGACGTTACAGTAAGTGTTTATCTTTCCGCCACTTCTCAATCGAAGGAGCTCATTTCATGTTACCCCTAGGGGGATTTGTCAGACGCCTACGGTTGTCCAGTTCAGAAATATATCAAATCATCTAAGGCGTTATGTGGTCCCTTCGGGTACCCTCCCCATACATTATTTTATTCATTTAGAACCACATATTGCATAAGATATGGTTTGTAATTGTTATAAATACTTAAATGTACATATTTACTCCAATCTTACATTAGGGAGGATAGAGCGAGAAGGTAAAATACTGAACATGCATTCTGGAAGAAGTGAGGTCAAGTCCTGGTTCGACCATATTAGCATAGGTTTTCCATGTATTTCCAAAACCACATCTTGGAATGGTTCCTCGTTGCAGGCTATGGCAACTTCTTTTCATGTCTACGATTGTATGAATCTCTAATGACCGCGTTATCAAGTGGCGTTAAACCCTACTTTATGTACCTATCTATATTTACAACAGTGATCACACAGCAAAAAAAAAAAAAAAAAAAAAAAATTAAATTTAATTTAATATCTCACGTTTAATCTATTGAATAAGGAATTTGCAAAACGGACGAAGTCCAAGTGAGTAGATTGTTCGGAAACAACAACAAAACCTATTGTGGATCTGAGAGTGAAACAGGTTATCAAAAATGGATAACTTTAAATTATAGTGTGTGTGGAATAATATGAAACATAATTGACATTGAAAAACGTTTGTATTTTATTGTTTAGAAATTAATAATGTTATTGGACTTGGTACCTTTTAAAAATTTGTAATGTTCTTTCTAAGAATATAAAACATAATTTCTTGAGTAGATATTAGTGCAGTGTTTGTGTATTATAGTGAAAAACTAATAATATGATACATAGAAACATACTTTGTAAACACAACACCACACAGTGCCTTACACCCATAAAGCATTGTTATGTATTACACTATCAGATAAATCATAATGTCCTTGGTGTAGATTATTAGAACCTTAGCATACGCTAGTGAAAAAAAACTACTAAACCACTTGGAAACTGATTCTTCAACAATAATCACGTAAATCATAAACAAAATAATGCGCTATTGGCACATTCATAAACTAGTCCGTTTAACGTATTTCTTGTATAGAACTTGGTTTCTTTTGTTTCTGACATCCAAGAGAATGCTTTGGAGAGTCGGAATCTCGTATAACCTGAATTTGCTAAAAAATTGGACTCGGTACCTTTTGCAAATTCCCGATTCAATTGTTTATGCGTGGAACTATTTTTTTCAATCCACAGCTAACTGCAAAGGGAGTTAAGGTAGAGCTCACGTCAAATAAGTTAGCAGATACGCACAGATATTTTTTTTCAGAGGTTTGGTCTCGGATAATTGTCGAGAGCGAACACGTTGTATGTAATAGCCGTGATTCGTATGAGTACGGACCCTTGTTTTTCGCGAAAAGAATTTGGCCCTAGTTTGTTTCAGTGCCTTACGTGCACATCTGCAATTCTGCTTCATGGTTATTGGCAGTGTGTCTATAGTAAAGAGCCGTATATCATTTGTCTGAGCCAATTATAATAACGTTCCTGCAACACCACACGTCTGTGATTTGCCGGTAGAATCCCAAGGTTCCGTAGAGTTAAAATATCCCATCTCTGACCACGAAGTAGAACTACAGATGTGCATGTAAGGCACGAAAACAAAATGGGGCAAAATTGTTTTCGCGAAAAATAAGGGCCCCTGAGTATGAGCAATCCCACTTTACTGTCAACCGCCCGTATTTAGGTCTTTAACGCTAATGAGGGGTAACATGATGAGAGTATGGATCAGCGCCGGAATAAAAGGGCAGGGGAGGCGGGAGATCCCCGAGAAAACCCGCCGACCAGCGGCACCGTCCGGCACGGTTCCCACATGCGGAAATCCGAGTACCGACCCCGCCGGGAATCGAACCCGGATCGCCTCGGTGGGGGGCGAGTGCTGAGGCCACTGCGCCAACTGTGGCCCCATTCATGTAGTTACTGTGGCTGAGGAATCATGGGCGGCATTTAATTTATCTACATATGACATTGGACCATAAAATAAATTGTCCACGACCTCGAGGAACAATGACACCATACATATGACATTGGACCATAAAATAAATCGTCCACGACGTGCTGGTCTATGGCTGATAATACTCGACTCTACAGTATACGGGACCTACAAAATTAGCGTATTATTTTGGTCACAAACTATAATTCATACAGCTGTAAGTTCAAGACAATTGCCAATTTGAGCCTTGATGTATTTGACGCATCCTGGAGGAGGCTAAGCCAATAGTAAAAATGTGACTGAATTCCGACCCAGTAATGTGGTATGCTGTGTCAGCGAGCTGCCAATTAGCATATAATGTCTGTTTGAATCAGCAGGTGTTTTTGGAGGCTAGCTCAGCCAGGTAAGTGAACTTTCGAATTGTTTCGGTCCTTTGTTGTTAGATACATTAATCTGTTACTATCAAGTAATTTTTCGTTTGAATTTACACAAAACTAAGAGCTAAGAAATGTCGCTGGTCGACAATCAAAACATTACATCACTACTAAGAGGGCTTGAGCTCTAGTCGCTGTATCCATAGGTTACGTGTCTCTAGAAGAATACGTCTGAAAGTTGGTGTGAAATATTAACCCCCTGTCTGATAGGTTTAGTTCTAGAACTGCCCGTCATCGCCACTAGTCGAGTGGGAAAGTTTTAACACTGTAGTGGTAGGAGCAGTGATACAGCCGCTGGGGGCACTATTAGTACGATGGCAACATTTTTCATTACATCAATGTTAAAACACTGCAACAAATTGAAACATTAATTCAGTATGAACATACACTATTGTGAACAAATGTTGTCGAGTCCCTGAAAGCACACAGTAAAACAAAATGACTAAACGCCACCAGGAAGACACTGGTGGCACTGTCTGCTAATTCAGGAACTAAAGAAGTCGATAAGGAAACTAATCAGATGCCAGTGGTAGATATTCTAGTGTCCAGTACTATACTTAAATGGCTGTCGGATCATACGCTGCTGTGCTCCTGCACGGAGTTAGTTATTCAAAAGGTTGGCAGCAAAAGTGTTCAATTAACTGAAAGAAACAGCATATGTATTCATAAGCACATCGTTCCTTATATGGGTTTCGCTAAAAAGAAAAAAGGAAGAAAAGAAAACATACGTTATCGTATTGGGTACACGTCGTTTGACCTAAAGTCGTTTGCCCTAAAGTGTAGGGCAAACGACTTTAGAGCAAACGCCTTTTAGGGCAAAGAACGGTAGGGAAAACGCCTGAAGACTTGAATTCAAGTGATTTTCTAGAGAAGACAAACTTTTATGGCAAACGCCTGTAGGAAGAGAGAGGCTCAATCAACGATCATGGATATTAATTATTTCCAACTCATACGTAACTGCAGTTGCCTCCCTGTGCAGGTTTCTTAATGAAAAGGTTAAAAGACAGACAAAACTATCTAGCTGCTTTTATAAATGTTCTCAGCATTTCTTTACTATTATTAAGACTGACTCACATGTGTGGCATGTTTACTATAATATACAGGCTGTTCAGAAATGGTCGTATAATAAGCACACCACGCGAATCTTGGTCATTATTGGATACGAAAAATGTTGTGCCAAAATGTTGTATGAAGATTTTTTCGCGCAAAATGTGGCAACACAGCACGGAGTATGTCCCCTCTCGAGCTCCACGTCTAGGTATTATTTTATGAATGTTATGTCGAGTAAACGTGGTCTCAAGTTTGTACTGCACGGGATTTGAACCCACGTCCATAATATGATGGCCATAACAGTAGTAGTGATTTATCGGTGTAGTGCAGTAGGGGACTTACTCCGTGCTATGTTGCCATATTGTGCCCGTAAAATGTCATCGTACAATATTTTGCCACTAACATTTTCGTCAACAATTTAGTCTAGGATTCGCTTGGTGTGCTTATTATGCGGTTATTTCTGGACATCCTGTATAGGCGTCATATGTGAACTGTGTTTCGCGAGTAACATACGTAGTCCGAGTAAACTGACGTCAAACAATCGTTATAGTCCTGGGACCCGTTAGCGTTACTTCAATAAAGGCAGTCTCGTTTACCAACATGCGAGAAGCGAATTTTTCGATACTCTTGAAAGGCAGTTTACAATTATCAAAAACATTGTTAAATGGACACCGTCTGTAAATAGCATATGCTAGCTATTCATAGAGACATGCAAAATTCGCGTTATCATTTGGTAGCAGACTAAACTTCACTTTCCTATACATAACAGAGCATAATCTGCTATTCAATTGGCCACGAACATTTATGGGTTGTCATTTACGTGTGTTACGTCTATACAGAAATTGGCCTTTCTGCCGTGTAAGCATTCTCCGCGGCAAGTCGCGACAATATCGGCCTAGCGGGAGACGTCGAACGAGTCTATAGTGACTTGGAGTCTAGTCAGCTGTCAGAAAATAACGCGAATTTTGCATGTCTCTAGCTATTCAGCTAAACACAAACAACACGAACACAGTTAGGTGACGCAATGGTAATACGTTGGCCTCGCATTCGGGAAGACCCGGTTTGGATTATCTGCTACGGTCATCCTGATTTAGGCTTTCTATGGTTTCCATAAATCACCACAGGCGAATGCTGGGTTGGATTATTAACAAAGGTCATGACTAGAGATTAGAGAATATGGTTTATCGCGGGAAAACTTGGCTGTTTGTTGGGTTTCAACGCACATTCAGCTTATGAAAAGATACTGGCGTTCGCTTGTACGCGGAGCTGTTACCCCATCTGACTGAACCAATACGAATTCCACTATTGTAATATTTGATGCCTGCTATTGGTCTGCAGACAGCTACGTTGCATGTATCACCCAATCATACATGTCACAAGATAGCACAGTGTTTTCAAGAGTATGTTGGTACAAAACATTTGCGCGATATACCATCAATCCATCATCTCTAGTCATGACAGATTACTCTACCAGTTCTTGTCCTTGTGTATAGTTAGTTATGCGTAACCGTCTCTATTGACATCGTTTTCTACGAGACGTAAAGTCTAATAAACAATGCAGAAAGTTGTTGTCCTATATTTAAAAATGATCCAGCACCACCTAATATAATGTAAAATGTACAGTATATGCCTATCGATCACGTCACTTCTTTCAAGAAGGGGCAGCGGCCGTATTACAATGAGAAGCGGGGCAAATCGCTAACATATGAAAACACAGAATAGATCCTCCAAGGGAAAACTAGCCAGTACAATATATACGCTGCTTTCTAGAATGAGTAAAACATTACTTAGTATTTATATTGATTTTATTTCACCAGTTATGTACGCACTGTTCTATTTATAGAGATAGTGATTTTTGGTAAAAAGAATTCTGCAACAATATATTTCAATGTCTTACGTGCACACCTGCAACCTCTGGTTCGTGGTTGTTGGCAGAATATAATAGGGCAGAGGCGTGGCTCATTTGACTGCACCAACCAGAACAATGTTACCGCGATACCACACGTGCGGATAGGACCCCGAGACGCCGAAAGTTAAAAACTTCCAATCACCAGAGACCGGACAAATTCGCGGGTTCACTGCCCTGTAGGCTAGCCTGCAACAACATGTGTGTATTCAAGCAGATATAATCTGCTCACTGGCTGCTCTATGACGCAGTGATATGACCTGTATTTAGTTGCTTCTGTACTATTGGCTAAGCGACTTCCAGGAAGTGGCAAATAAGTCACGGGCCAATAGCGAAAGTAGCACAAACTTATAGTTGCTGGAATTCTAGCTTGGGGCCAAAATAAAACGTGAATTTTACTTTTCACTGGCTCTATGTATTTATTTCTTACGCTGCGAATAGTTATGTAGGATGGGTGTCTTCTTTATTTTAAATTTACTCGTCATGGTTAGAGACCTGGCAAATTCGCGTTTATCTTTCAGGCACAAATTAGAATGCCAGCAACTGTAAGTTCGTGCTACTTTCACACCTGGCTGTTGACTTGACACCGCCTTGAAGTCGATGAGCCAATAATAACAATGTAACTATATGCGGGTCCATTTCACTGTGTCAGCGAGCAGCTAATAATCAGCTGCCGTCTGCACGATTTCACAAGTATTCTTGGAGGCTAACCTACAGGTCAGTGAACCCTAGAATTTTTCCTGTACTTAGTCATGGTTACGTAAAACGAGTAAAAAATGCATTTGTACACATCTAACTACGGGTGAAACATGCCTGCATGATGTGTATGGATGGTGTTTTATCGCGGGAAAAGTTGTCTGCCTGCAAGCCTTCATTGTAATACTCTCATTTCCAACGCTTTCTTTCGTTACTGTCGAGTCCCTATTTGACTGAGTCAAATCTTCTGGTGCGCTATGACTAGAGATGATAAAATATAGCGAAAAAATGTTATGCCAACATTTCCTTGAAAACACTGTAGTTTCTTACAGGATTATGTATGTCTGACACAACGTAGTTGTCTTCAGACCAATAACAGGCATCCTATATTACAATAGCGGGATTCTTATTGGCTCAGTCAAATAGGATAACAACTCCACGTATATACGTGCGAAAGCCAGTAATTTTATGGTAGGCTGAACGTTCGTTGAAATCCAGCAAACAGTCAAAGTTTTTCCGCGATAAATCATCAACTCTAGCTACGACTTAACGTCTGTGATTTTGTATATATCAACAACTAAACCGTGCCGCGCACCATCAACCAAGCATACAAGGCGCAAAATGATTCACTGATTTGGAGAATATGTTGGCAGAAAAGATTTACTCGATTTTACACCATCTCTTATTATGTGTCAAATGTGTTCTCTGTTTAAAAATAACCTTCCTTTATTTTGATGATACTACTAGCGTGCTCCTAATGTCCCCTCTCGAGGGTTTAGTTTCATCAAAGTTAAGATTGAAATAAAATTAAAAGTAAACTGTTGTGGCAGTTGAGCATAACAGCCGCTCGAGCCTGCTAACGAATGTAGTTTCGTATTATTGCTAGAGCGGGGAAGATAGCACAGTTTAATAACCATGTAAACATCACTTCAAATTATATATTAAAAAAAAAGCAAAAAAGTAGAGAAATGACATTGTAAGAAATAAAAATAATTATTAACTAGAACAGTGAATGTAATTATATAAAAATATTCTAATCAAATTTTTCTTATTAAGTATGTATGGGGTTCGGATGGAATGCGAAAAAATTTCGGAAGACTTGGAAGAACCCTCAAGATGGCTGCCGGAAACCAGATGCTGTTTTTTATTTTTATTTTTTTCAAAATTTTTAAATTTTTAAAAAAATTTTTAAAAATATTTTAACGTTATCTAAGTAAGCAAATAATTTTTCACAAAATTTAAATATTTTGTTTTGTTTAGTCAAATTTGAGATTTTCGTCGTATTGATTTTAGTGCTATTCCTTTTAAATGTGGTTTAAAACTCTTCGTCCACGAGTAGACATTTATGGTCTCAAAACATACTAAAGGAAAGTAGGCTGATAGGTTCTGTACAGATCTACTTGTTTTAGAATTTAATCAAACATGCTATACATATACTACTTACACAGCTTTACTTTTTGTGTATTTCATTCGTATTGCGTACATGTAAGAGTTTCCAAAATATTACATTTTCTTTTATAAAAACTATTTAATAAAAATATATTAGCAGCGATGTTAGTAAGGTACATTGAACTGTTGAGTATTGAAGTCAGAAACCTGCAACAGAACATTTACTACGAAATAAACCTTGATCGGGCCGGCCAATGAACTGAGTACAATTTGAAAAGCACAACTACTCTAACTTTAAAACATGGAGGAGACATAGTTGTAGTTTGGGGTTGTAAGGATGCTAATGGAGTAGTATAACATGATGTTACCGACGACATTCTGGAACAAAGTGTTTTAACAAAACTAAATATCAATAAGAAGTAAAGTACACAGAAACACGTGTGGACATGATGGCCGTTGGGAGTTCAAACAATATATGTATTTATATACCACAGGGTGTCCAGGAACGGGGGCCTTATAATAAGTACGTAAATCGAACCAAGGGCTAAGTTTGAGACGAAAATATTAGAGTAGCAAAATGTTACACATCATCGTTCGTGCGCAATGTGGCAACACAGCACGGAGAAAGTCCCCTCTTGCGCTCTACGTGCAAGTATTATGTTATGTATGTTACGTGAAGTAAACGTAGAATCATGTGTTATGACTGCTCGACATTTGAAGTGCGTTCATATTATAATGCTCAGTACATTGTTAGATAACTGCACAGCGCAAGAGGCAACTTACTTCTGGATGTGGTACCATATTGCGCACGTTAATTTTCATCGTACTTTCCCATTAACATTTTCACCTCCAATTGAGACTAGGAATCGCGTGATGTGCTTATTGTACGTCCGTTTCTGAACATCCTATATACATACGAGCACTTCGACCCATCAGAAGTGTGCGCCCTAGAGAAGTAGGCACTAATTGACAACACTACAAACACTAAAAAAGCTGACAAACTTGATGCTATAGTTTCCTCAAGACATCATTTCATCCAAAGACTGTCGGACCACGGGGACTTTTTTACGCTGTTTAAGTATGTTTTCTGTGTATCTAATAATACATTTTGTTGCAAATCTGTTGTTTGTTTAGTTTGATATAGGCCGTTCACAATAAAGTGAGTACTGCATAAAGTTTTCTTTCAGCCGTTTTACAGCCATCTTTACTGTTTTTAATATGAAAACTTCCAGGTAACTAAAACCCAATGTAAACGTTTCAACACACTCAACACTTTATTGGCCCATTAAAACTTATTTTTAATTAATTACAAGTTCTGCTGAGTGCTCAGCAAGTGTTAACGTGTGGGTACGAAAGTGAGACACACTTTGTGCTTAGTGCATAATGTAATAAGCATTTAATTTTGAAAGTAAAACAAAATTTTTTAAATTTTATAACAGATGTCCAAGTGCTTTTCTTTATTCACTGTGCTTGCAGTAGTCAATGGAAGCCCGAACTGAAACGGTGTGCATTTAATATTTTCATGCAGAACATAATTCATTCTATTAAAAAATGTTCTTTATTATAAGTAACAATCATTGTCAGAGTTTTAATTAAACGGAAGCTTTAGGTACGCCTCATATATAAAATCATCTCTAGGTAACTAGTAGGTATTCATATTTCACACGTTACATTTGTCATCAGTAGATTTTAAGAGAATAATAAACTAAGTCTTTCGATCCTTCCATCTGATGTGAAAATGAACGTGCCGCGTATTATATTCACGGGGACGTCAGAGCCCTAGTCGGAAAATTATGTGTCAAGACTCTTCGCATCAGACATTTGTTTATAAACAATTGCCGCCATCGTTACGGGTAAAAATGGTTATTGTGTTTGTAGTGGTGGCAAAAAATGCAGGTCGCCGTGTAATCGTAGGGAGAGGGGAAAAAAAGATTCATTCTCTCGTACGTCCCGTCCCGTTTTGTGTGTGTGGAATCCGCTAGTAATTATTTACGGTGGGGGAATTTAAAGGGAAGGAAATAAAAAAAAAAATACTTCACTCAGTTTTCGGAGCGCTGTCGCCGCAGGGGGAATATTTTCAAGCGGCACTCCTGGACGCCAGCCTCGGCGCTGGGCGTCGGCTTTAAAAGCCTCTCCGGCTCTATTCGGCGCTATCAGCTTTATGAGCGGTGTTGGGTGGTGGGGGCGCCGGAGGGGGAGAATGGAAACAGGGATCGAGTGGAGGAGGGGAAAGCAGCAGAGAGCTTCGTGTTGTGTAGGAGAGAGGCGAGGAAGGTGTGTTGGTTCGATGGTCCCTGGGCTGGCGACGGGTTCGTTTATTTCTGCATTTTAAACGCTGCGCCGCGAGGATGTATGGGGAGGGGGAGGTGGCGGCAGAGAAAGAATCCAGCGACACGTCTCCGAGCGGAATTCTTGCGAATAGTCGGCGCCAACAGACAAGACTGGCTGTTACAACTGACGGGTGGCACTTTTCTTTTCGGACAGGAAGAAAACCGTAATTACTGCAGGATAAAATAATTATTGACAGACCAGTAGAAACATAATTAAAAATCAGTTACTTTCGCTGTAAACTAGATGTTGGTCCGTGTTATTACATGTCAGTATGTAATCTGCTACGTGAGAGTGAGAGTGAGAGAGAGAGTGAATTTTAGAGGTGTTAGCGTTGGTGAGGGATGACATGAGGTGAGTATGGAGCAGCGCACGAATGAAAGGGCGGGGGAAAGAAGAGATCTCCAAGAAAATCCGCCGACAAATGCATCGTCCGGCACGATTCCCACATACGGAACTCCAGGGACCGACCCCGCCGGGAATCGAACCCGGAATGACTGGGAGACGAATGATCTGACCATCCGGCCATCGCGGACCCAATCTGCGCTACGTAACGTTTCTGATACAGCAACCTGTGATAATTTCAAAAACGCTTTACACGCAAATAATAAAAATTAAAAAATATATATGCAAGGAACAACGGTACTCACAGTCGTAAGTAATTTTACACATAATCGTCTCTTAAACTCTTCGACACTGTTGAAATAACTTTTTTATATAAATTTATTTTCAGTTGCCAGAAACAATGTGTAACGCGTTTATACAACTTAAAAAACATTTGTTATGGCCATTGTACTTGCACTTTTTCCCTCAGAATATGTTACGTAAATCAATTGCTGTATAAGACAAGCGAATATCAAACATATTATAAAGTAGGTATTCTTACTACATGAAAATAAGAGCATACTTGTACAGCGTTCCAATTGTAAGTTCCATAAAAAAGTGACCTAATACGTACCCTAAAAACTTCCAAGATTTTATACTACGTAAAATTATTAAAATCACCACCTTCATTATAATCACCATCATTATTACATTGTCACACGCTATTACCTTTGCCGTTTTCACGATCGATTGAGATGAACGACTTGTTCAGTTAATAAAAAGAGTTTAATTTAAATTGTTCGGTTTATTTATATCAGTGTATTTAAATTGACACGTTTTTCTTTAGTTCATAGTCCTGTCACTTAATATTTTCAGTACCTAACAGTTCTACACCGCCCAGTGGCTTTACTTATATCGATCTTGATCTCAAACTGCAGTTTTCAAATTTCCAAATTCATTAAACTTTTTTAAGAAATCTGATTCTCGAAATTTCTCATTAAAACAATAATGGACCGTCCTTAATCTCAGTAGAAGTTATTCGTCCCTCCGACCATCCCACGCGCGAATGAACCATTCGTACTATCATTGCAGCGTACCTGTCGTACATTTTGGTGCCGCGGTGTGCACAGTGGCTAGAGCACTCTTCTCCCACCAGTGCGATCCGGGTTGGATTCCCGATTGAGAAAATTGTGCCGGACAATACCGTTGGTCGGCGGGTTTTGTCTCGAATTTCTAGTTTCCCCCGTCCCTCCCGGCGCTGCTCGATACTCACATATCACCTACCTGTGTTTCAAATTCGTTGCAGCGAGTTACGGCTATTCTATTTTTGACGAAACAGTTTAACTATAAACATTATTTTCGGGCCCCTCGAAGCGCCAAAAAAAAAGTGTTTTCCAGACTGCTGTATCTGTAAAAATAACAACCGGATTCGAAAAAACACAACTATAGAAACAAGCGCTAGACTTTGAACTATGCTGCCTACAAATAAAATAATGTGTCACATATAAAAAGGATAATAGTAAATCACTGCATGTCAGCTGAGCAGCTTGAGCAGATATGCGATATTGCATTATATACGTTTGTCAACGGCATCCTTACCGCTCCTGCTTCACACACACAAACGCAACCTATTTAGGGAGGTTCCTTAAGGCTCGGTTTCAGTCGCCATTATGAATTTTATTTATTTTTTTCACTTTTTTTTTAATTCTAAGGAGAAAAACGTTAAATCTTCTATTATACCTCCAAATCTATTTACATTTCGCAACAGTACAGACCTTGCGATTTAGCTGTTAACTTATAATTACGCCGCAATATGAGTGGCAAATTTTTTTATATTCGTAATTTGCCCGACAATTTGCGGCGTAATTATAAGTTTACAGCTAAATCGCAAGGTCTGTACTGTAGCGAAATGTAAATAGAATTTCAGGTATAGTCGCATATTTAACATTTTTCTTCTCAGAATTCCAAAAAAGTGAAAAATAATAATATTCAAAATGAAGACTGAAACTGAGCCTTAATACCTAGATGTTAAACGCTGACCAAGACCTCTTCACCTGTTCTGCAATCGTCTCGCATTTCTAGATTCTCGCCGATTTACCGTCGCCGTTTGTTGACCACTGCGTCGCTGTCGTCCCCATATGGGCCTTGTCACTGCTAAATTCTGCTCGTCAGCTATAGGCATGCCCTACGTTCGTGCCGTAGAAGTGCTGAGCGCTAAGGGCAAGGCTGCACGCTTATCACGCCAGCCTCACTCTTGCCTATATTAGCAAGTCACTCAAATAACGTGCAGTCTTCTCGCCGACACATGAAACATTCAGTTGGGAGCCTACCATTTTATGACATATAAAATAACTATTATTTTTAATACCTAAAAAGAACAAAAATACCCACTTTCACAATTTAAAGTCACAAGAAAGATTACTGAAATTTGGCAACACACGTGAAACGTTCTTTGATCGCAATTCCTAAGCATACATTACTCACGCTCGTTGATCAGTATTCTAGTAAACTTCTATCAGGTGTAGCTGTACTTGGTGTTGGGTTGCCTGGGGAAGAGCTGTTAACCCTATTTGACTGAGCCAATAAGGGTATGGTAATATTTAGAGAGGATGATATGATATATCGAGAAAATGTTTTGTGCCAACATATCTTTGAAAACGCTGTAGTTAATTGCAACACATTTGATTAGGTGATCTACGTCTGACACAACGTAGCTTGCTTACAAACCAATAATAGGCATCAAATATTAGAACAGCGGGATTCTTATTGGATGTCAAATAGGGCAACAGCTCCACATAAAAGCGAAAGCCCGTAATCTTCTGGTAAACAGAACGTGTGTTGAAACCCAGCAAACAGCCAAGTTTTCCCGTGGTAAATCATCTTCTCTAGTAATATTATATGCCTCTTTTTGGTTTGCAGACAGCTACGGTGTGTCAACAGCATAATCCTACATGTCACAAGAAACTACAGCGTTTCAAGGGTATGTTGGCACAAAATATTTTCGCAATATACCATCATTAGAGATGATTAGGGCCATGAACATTTCGCGGAAATAATTTTGCCCCAATTTGTTTCAGTGCATTACGTGCACGTCTGCAGCTCCGCTTTGTAGTTATTGGCAGAATAGTAAGGTTACTGCCACACCACACGTATGTTATTTGCAGGTAGAACTACAAGACACACGAGAGTTAAAACATCCAATCATAGACTATGAATCAGAATTGTAGATGTGCACGTAAGGCACGGAAACAAACTGGGGCAAAATTCTTTTCGCGAAAAGTTCATGGCCCTAGAAATGATGGTTTATTGCGGGAAAACTTGACTATTAGCTCGGTTCCAATGTACGTTCAGCTTATCAAAAGGACTGGCTTTTGCATGTGCGTGGAACAGTTGCCCTATTCGACTGAGCCAATCAGATTCCCGATATTGAATATTTGGTGCCTGTTATTGATTGGGACGGGAATTTTTGGTGAAAAGATTTTTGCCCCACTTTGTTTCAGTGCCTTACGTGCACACCTGCAGCTAAAATTCATATCTATTAACAGAGTGTTGTTTGTTGTGCAAAGTTGTTATTCATTTGATTGTGCCAATCAGTACACGGATAACTGCCACACATCACGTCTGTGATTTGCGGGTTTAATATCTAGACACTGGGTGTTACGGCATCCAATCACTGACCACATAGCAGAGCTGCAGGTGCGGAAGTAAGCCACTGAAACAAGGTGATGCAAAAATATTTTCGCGAAATTTCCTGTACCTAGTTATTGATATGAAGACAACTACGTTATGTCAGACGTATTATAATTAGTGAAGGTGATTTATCGCGGGAAAAATTGACAGTTTGCTAAGCTTCAATGTAATGTATTCATTTCTGACGCTTGTATTTTGTTACTGGCGAGTCCCTATTTGACTGGACCAATGATAACTCTGGTGCGCTACTACTGGACGTCTGTGATTCGTCTGTAAACAGTAGGGCCACGATTTTGTCGCGAAAAGATTTTTGCCCCACTTTGTTTCAGTGACTCACGTGCACATCGGCAGTTCTGTTTCAAGGTTATTGACAGCGTGTCTTTGTTCAGACACGTTTCTCATTTGACTGCACCAATCAGAATAAGATTATTGTGAGTCTGTACGTCTATAATTTGCCAAGACCAGTGAGAGTAAAATCATCCAACCACAGACGATGTAGCAGAGCTGCAGGTGTGCACATGACGCATCGAAACCAAATGTTGCAAAAATCTTTTCGCCATAAAATCGTGG
>PNEQ01054432.1:0-11360 GCA_003012365.1 Medauroidea extradentata
CAAATGGATGGGTGTTGGTCTGGGGAGTCAACAGGCCATGGTCGATTCATCAGACCTGAGCAGGGGGTGTTGGTCTGGGGACCAGATGGAATGACAGAGCAAGAGTATAAAATTCTAGAGAAGGGGTGTTGGTCTGGGGAGTCATGGAATGACAGAGCATGAGCCATGGCTGGCCATGGTCGATTCATCAGACCTGAGCAGGGGAGGGGACCAGATGGAATGACAGAGCAAGAGTATTAAATTCTAGAGCAGGGGGTGTTGGTCTGGGGAGCCATAGAATGACAGAGCAGAAAATTCTAGAATACGAGAAGGGGGTGTTGGTCTGGGGAGCCATGGAATGACAGAGTAGAAAATTCTAGAAAAAGTGATGCAATCCAAGATGGCGACCGGAAGTATGACGACCGGAAGTGATGCAATCCAAGATGGCGACTGCTAAGGTCGAGGTCATCCAAGATGGCGGACGGGTAACGTCATCCAAGTTGGCCGCCGGGATACAAGATGGCGGCCGCGGCTCCCCCGCTCCCCCACTCCACACCCCTGTCCCCGGAGCCCCATTTTACATCTACTAGCTTCCTACATTTTTACGAAAGCAGAAGCATTTTCCATCAGATAACTTAAAAAAGATGCTATTCTAAACACTTGTTACTCCACATTTGATATACTGTGACGTTTTAATTACTGATCTATATGAGAATTTATTTTTTTGGTTGCATGTACTCCAGAATTCTTGCATTCGCTATATTTGCAATTTGAAGCCACGAGATTGCATTAAACCGTATTTCGGGAAGCATTTAGCATTATTGCCTACGTATCTGTGTTAAAATATTTTAGAATATTGATTTAAGTAACGTAAATGAAGTAATAAAATTTTGGTAATTAAAAGTGGAATTAATTGTAAAACAGTGAAGATTTAACGTTGGTAACGAGAAGATTCTTTATGTTCAAATAGTACGCATTTTTAAAAGACTAAAGTCTACTATATACAGGTATAGATTAGGTTCATGTCTTAATTTGGTCGCGCAAAGATAAGACGGTGAATAAATCAGTTCGGCCTATAGCTTGTTGAAAAACTGTAGGGTGATTATAAGAAGCGGTAATAGGGCACACAAATTCTTCACGAAATTGCCAGCGAGCAAAAAGGCCGCTTGCTCAGGTACTGGCGCACGCCATTCTGCATGCTGCACAGACTGGTGTGCGCTGTCCAAAATGTAGTAATGTGGTAATGTGCCTATCCGCCACATTTGCAATTAACGCATGCCATGACGGCTTTGAGTAAATTTAGAAATGCGCACGTTTTTAGTTCTTAATTTGGGATTATTTCTGACCAAATTACAGAAATTGTTATGTTCAATTAACATTATAATTCAAAAATGCAATTAATTGGGCAAATTGGCATTAAGTTACATCATACACCACAAATTAGTAATCAATTTATGTTATTTATTGCCGGCATATTAAAAAAATTTCCGATCTGACGTCAAGTTAGCCACCGTTTACCTACGTAATATTTACCCCAATTCACTCTTGTATCACGAATAAGTGCTTAATTTGTTCTGCTTCTAGCATATATATATATATATAAATTTAGGCTAACCAGCAAAAACATTACAGCTCAGTAGTTCGTTATTTACCGATTTACGTCATGTTAACTACTACTCTTCGAAATAATTGTTTCTCACGAATCGCTCACGTATTACGAGTGAAAGCTAAATTTGTGCTGCTTATAGCCGGAATGACAAATTTTGTGCTTGTCAAACAAAAAGTTGTAGTTCATTAATTGGTTTCTTCGCTCACGTAATTTCAAGTTAGCCACCACTTATCAAAATAATTTTTTTACCGTGAAGACCTCGTACACCACAAATTAGTGCTAAATTTGTGTTTCTTTAGAGGGATTCTCAAAAATATTCCTTTTTCACGCATTTGACGTACATTGTAAAAAATTTATATTTCTGTACGTTTAATTACGGAACGTTACAAGAGTAAGTGTAATTTTACACTAATGTTATTACTGATCCAAAAATGTGTACAGACGTTTGATTAAAAAGCACAAATAAATAATTAAATTTACTACAAAGTTGATATTAAATTACATTTTTAATGCACGCGCATTAATACACTTACATAGATTGCAATATTAAACGTAATTTTGTGTTTTATTACCATGATGTCCTTATAAAACTATACTACTTTCATTGTAAAAATGCGTGATACACAATGCAGATTTGATAGGTTAAAATATTTATAAATCTTTTGTAGCGATTTGTGTAGAGGTAAGTTTTAAGCTTGTTTTTAAAGAGCAGGATGTTACTTTTTTACCTTTTCTAAAGTAAGACGTGACAACATTACTATAAAAGGTTTTTATTAACCTATACAATTATTATATTTTATTACAATGCGCCTTTCGCATGAACTAATTCATGTCAGCGTACAGATTTACAGTAAAAATTCGCAAAGCCTGTTACCATGTCTGTGAACGCCAGTCTTATAAATTGGAGTTTTCCTATAAACATCTCAACATTATTTTTGTAAACAATGCATCTATTACATTTAGCATGAAGTGCAAATATTTTCTGTTGCCCCGTCTTTTACTTTGACAGGTAATGAAGCGAAATTTCTCGCCGAATATAATTGTGACTAGAAAATAAATGTTTATTTACAAATAACAAACATTAGTCTAGTTAGCAATTTACATTGGTCACTTAGGCATTTTTAGGTTGTAAATTTCTTTGTTGGTGAAATCGCTATACTATGCAAAGATAGATCTGAAGTTACTCCTGCCCACTCGTGGGCGGAGTTATAGTCCATTTACACAAATAATTTATTTACGTAATATAAACTTACTTTAAGCTTAAGTTGACTTGATATAATAAGCTGGATCCACGCCCATTCACTAGGTCGTGCTATATAGGCCTAGTAATTGTACAATTATAGACCGTTCACGATAAAGTGAACACTGCATAAAGTTTTCTTTCAGCTGCTATGCATTAATCTTTACTATGTTCAATATGAGAACTATCATGAGACTATAAACCAATGTGAACGTTTTCACCACACTGAAAACTGATCTCATTTGGCCCCAATAAATTACAGTTTTTGGTTATTACAAATGTCGAAGAGTGTTCAGTTTAATGTGAACAGCCTATAAGCAAAAGTACCCGTAGCAAGAAAAAGAAAAATATATTTCCTTGTGAATTAGTGAACAGTGTTTTAAAAGAACACAGAATTCATAAAAAAATAGCTTATCAAAATTGCCACATATAGTCTGTATTGCATGTATCCCAGGTCACGAACTACAACAGTCACCAACCATTGGTGGTCTAATGGTTATTCTCTTTGACTGCTAACACTAAAGTCGTGGGTTCCAATCCTCCTAGGATCAGAAATTCCATCACGTGGAACGGCTCGTTAATATCGCAATGCCGTGCATTACCAAGCACTTCTGAAAAACAAAAGTGTATTCTGTATCTAACTAAGTTACTGTTCCAGAAGCTACTAAAATCGTTCACCAGATTGTTACAGCCACGAAATTTAAATAAATAATTAAAATGCTGTAAAAGTATTTTTTCCCCTTTGAAGTACGAGTTATTCAACACAACGTTGTGTTGAAGCACACCAATTGCATTGTTCATACATACATACATACATACATACATACATACATACATACATACATACATACATACATACATACATACATACATACATACATACATACATACAGTGAAGTTAGCCAGTACAAATCGAAATAATCTTTCCTCGCGAATTACTCATATGTGCCATGAATTAGTGATCAATGTCTGCTGCTTATAGTAGGAATGTCAAAATCTGTGCTTTTTAAACAAAGAACTTACAGCTCTACTTGTCTTTTTAGCCCATTTGATACCACCACTCATAGAAGTAATTGTTTCTCGTGGATCGCTCATACACCACGAATCAGTGATCAATATGAGCTGCTTACAGCTGTAATTTCACAATTTGTGCTAACAAAACAAAAACTTTATATTGAAAAAAATCTTTACCGTCTTTGGTTCCGCTATTCATGAAACGATGACTGCCTACTTGCACTGTTTGTGATGTTTACAACATATTCCTCTGAACAAACATCTTTCAGTTTCATTTTATGTTCGCGGTAAGCCAAACGAAAAACAGAGGATTTTTTTTCCATTACCACATTAATTCCGATATTTGTAACGCTACTTTCGATTAGTTCTGTATCCAGATGTTAACTGTCGATATTTATATGTCATAGGTACGTCTAGTTCACATTTAATCAGAACTAAGAGTGGCTGTTGGAAATGGATATATATGTAATGCAAATTACAATAGAATGAAATGCACACCCAAGTGTAAACAATTCTTAAAATTGGCAACATCTGGTCCAGTTATAGGTCATATACTTGAGAGTGAATTTCACTCCATTTTTATTTGCATTACCTGTATTAATTTTGAATCTCCTCATAATTTTGTGGCATCCTAAGCTAAGGCACTTAAGTTGTTAAACTGTGTTTCTGTGCATATTAGTTAGACTAGTTATTGTTAAATAACGTATGAGAAAGTACGATATAGCTTTAACTACGCCATCAGTAAATATATTACATAATTATTACTGTAAATAAAATTAGTAACCATTATTTACTAGGTCAACAGAACACTGGCCTAATATATCTTGCGGAGTTGTGCTTGGCAAGCAAAATCTTTTCTCCACTCCCAACAGTTGTAATGAAGAGAACATACAATTCGATTACTTTGTACATAGCGGAGTATTAATTGGTGCGGGAAGGAAAAAGTCTCGGTTTTGTCTGAACTCATGTAGCAGCATGTCGAATGGTTACTGTTTTGGGGGAGGGGATTTTTCTCTGACACGCGCCGTTCTGTGTGTTCCAGTAAATATATTTCTGCGAGGCCCGTCTACAGGAAACTGTACAACCGGTTATCCCCCTCCTCCCTCTAACTTTTTCCTTCTTCCACCTCTCCTCTTGGTCGCTCTCCTTTCTATTCTGTCAGGTATTTGCCACTCTGCAAACTGTCCACGAGAAAAACAATCCTAAGTCTGCACGTGTCAAATCTAGCGACTGTCTCGGGCCCATTTATGCTCATAGAAAAAAAAAACTTGAATATGAGTGGTTATCGGAATGTACGTAGTACGTGATATTAAGATTGATTTACCCCGAGTCCAATCATTGATTACTGTTCCCTTGATATGTAACTGCGAAAGTTCATTAAAAATAAATAAAATATTAATTTCCCAGGCAATTAGAGGCTGTACAACAAAACGTAGCAGATTAATTGCTTAATGCTAAATACAGTACAAATTAGTTCTCTATGATGGTGCTTCCTTTTACGGATCGTCTGCTTTCAAATGCTTAGATTTCCACTGGTAAATGAGAGTTATATTATCAGTAGAAAATGATATAACGGTTTTTTACGTAAGCATAAGTCTGAAGCAAGTAACACCTCGATATGTCAATAGGTTAGACGTTATTATTACGTAACCTAAAACAAATATTACTCCTTTTCACTTTTGGGTCGAGTGAGTGAGAGATTTTGGTCAGCGCTCAACATCGAGATCTTTAGCGCTGGTGAAGGGTGATACCCGAGGTGAGTATGGAGCGACGCCAGAATGAATGGGCGGGGGAAACAGGATATCCCCGAGAAAACCCGCCGACCAGCGACATCGTCCGCACGATTACTTTTGTGTCGAACTTCGAAAAATATTTTCATCACAAAACTTTTGTATAAGTATGCAATTAGGTGAAAATCACTACGATAACATAATAATTCAAAGCTTAATCGATGATATATTTAAAAACATACTAATCCCTTCACATCCCTGATTGTTCGACATAAGAAGAATCCAGATACCAATTTATGGTCACCTATGGGTTCATAATGAAGCGAGAACTAACTCTAAACAATCTCGATAGCAATCAAGGATTTATCTAAAACTCATTCCATGTATTATCATCCTCTTAGGGGCAGAATTTCGAAGAAGAAAATTAACCACAATAAATGCTATTTAATAGGCGTACATTGAAGTGAAAACCGTTACGAGATCCCATTGGGTTCCAGATATATTCGACGATACATTAAAGAAACATTTCATCCAGTTTCATTACTTTTCATGGCGAACTACGAAAAATAAAGAAATTACTATTCATGTATTTGTGAATATTGTTACAAGTTTGAGACATAAACATTATATGTGGGCAATTCACATGAGTTCTTTTGGGATAGAGGTCTTAATTAGAAATAAAAGAGTTACATTAAGTACTGGATTTAATAGCTCACAAAGCTACGAAATACACAAAACAGTAATCAACTATAACTCTCACAACACAATCAGTTATGCACACAATTACTCCTGTGTCACAGACACGTTAAATAGCTTGGACAATTAAAGCACAAAAAAAGTCTACCATCAATTAATTGAAAATTACAAATCACAATAAAATTCAGTCATATATTCAATCAACAGGCTTTCAAATAGGGACAATGTACAACCTTATCAATCCGAAGTGGTGATGGCTCACCATGTGCTGCGCAGCACCCCGAGTGCACCGCTGTCTTCACTCTTGAGGTCTTCGGTTCGACTCCCGTCGCGCACCTCCTCTTCGCTCGTCAGTCCGCCGCAGCAGTCCTCTTGTATCGCCAAACACTGCTCCGAAGGTAGCTGCCTGCCGCCTCACAGTAGTCTCCCCCAATGTGCCGATTCTGTGGTTTTATACTTCTCAGAACAGTCGCATTACAGGAGTCTAAAATTAGATATGTCATCATGTTTCGGATGAGATGCGAGTCACGTAGGCCGCTTCGCAGGGCAAAAACGCAGTTGGGACAGGTATCTATGAGACACTCGGGCTTTGAGTCATGGGCCAGCCCTCAAGGTGTTTCGACACAGGCCCCATCCAGCCCGCCCTCAGAAACACAGCATGCAACAATATGTTTGTGTGTGCGCGCTTGTTTGTATCTTGATAATGCATATAATTTATATTTTGTTGGTTGTTTCCTCCTCGAGGTAGAATAATCCTGAAATGGAATCTTGGCATGTATTCGTTAGCATAATCCTGAAACAAATAGCAAGATCGATGCCTCGAATGGTTTGATACATAGAGCACAAATAATTTAAAAAAAAACTTGTATTTTCGTCTCCAAAAAGATCGAATTCCGAAAAGTCTTGAAAGTTTGTCTTAAAAAATTGTATTAAGTAAAAATAACGTTGTCCACTGGGTTCGATCTATACAGAATTGGACAAACAGACCAAGTGTAAATTTTTAGTAAGTTTATGGATAACACCGTCCAATTTAAAAAAATCCACTGTTTCACCTCTTTCACGTTAAGTTTGAAAATAATACTAAAATAATTTTTGATTATTTTCTTAATCACCATAGTAAAGAAAAATCGACTATATATCCCAGGGGTTCAATAGACATTGAGAATTAATCGAAAACACATTTCAAGTCCTTCCTCCCCTAACGGTTATATTTCGAAAAATTCTGAAATAATGTAATATGCATTTTTGTGAATATCCCATTGAAGTGAAAATCACAACGATAGCTCGTCGAGTTCGATCTATATGGACAATTCTTTAGGAGTCAAATTTCGGGGAAAAAAATCGTTTCTACATTTTGCCATGCTCTATACCTTTCTTTCATTTTAATTCGTATGTAAGCGGTCATCCAGGGAGAATGCCTTTTTTCTTGGCTTTCCATATTATAAAGAAGTATGCTTATCAAACAACTTAATAGAAGACTTCCTAGATGAAAAAACTTTTCCATCCATTGATTTTGTTGTAAAACGATCGGCTCGTGACTTATTTTACAGGTCCTGAATAATTAGTACTGTCAAAACTTTCGTAACTAAGGCATTTTTTAATTGGGTTAGAAAGTGTTAGACAAGTGAATTAAACTGTCATTAGTAACCACAAACATCCTAAGCCCAAGGTGAGAAACACTGTTGTTCTTAATTGCAATTAAATCAGTATTTCACTTGCCAACCTGATTCGCGTAGGAGATGGTACAAGTTGTTTAAAGACGTATACAGAAATTATTTAACTAGAAAATTTACATATGGCGTATATTTAAGCATATTTACATTTAAGTCTTCTAGAGTGATAACGATGTGGTGTTTGTAACTTATGAAAAAGCTATTTGTTCATGAATGCGTGTGCATGCGTGTGCGTATATGTTACGTGGGTGTGTGTGCGTGTGTAGGTGTGTGTGTGTGTGTGTGTAGGTGTGTGTGTGTATGTGTGTGTGACTGTGGGTTTAAACGGGCTGTCATATTTTTCAAAGACTGAATTCAAAATATCTCACTTTATTGCGAACGACCTATACCAAACCAGTAAGTCTCTCGCATAGCCTTACATACCAACGAAAATTATTTATTTGTACATGTATCTCGCTGCATTTCTTTCATAGGTACTTTTATAAGGTATTTTAGTCGTGGAAACCCTTCGTTCACGTATGTGAAGTCTATGAAATATGCAAACGACTGTACCCAAACATTATTACGACCAAGCTGCAACCGTACGAAATCAGCTCGAACACTATCTGGAAGACAATGTAGGTATCGTAACCAAAGAAGTTCGACTCTTCGAGGTTAGAGTATTAACAACCTAAAGCGCTGATACTGGTAATTAAGTAATATCTTGTGAACAATGTACAGTTTTACTATGCAGTTGCCGTTAGGGGAGATCACTTTCTTTATACTAACCAATATAAAGAAAGAAACTGCACTTTGAGTCAGAAATAATTATCTTAGACCCTTGCGATTGAAAACTAAGGCCCGTATCAATTAACGGCTTTCGAGTGACAACTAACTGCTATCTCCATAGAGAAAGCATTGGTGAGCAGTTGGCTGTCATTCGAAAGCCGTTTATAGATACGGCCCTAAGCATGCTAGTCGTTGAGCTGATAGTATTTTAAATTTTACCGTCTCCTAAAATCCTACACAGTGATTAGCAACTTTTGTCATTATAAATAGTTTTTTAAATAGCCTGTTATAATTGGACTGTATACACACATATACACGAATTAATTAGTAAGTGTATTTTACTCTCCACCTTTTCTTAAGGGAAAATATGGTAGTATAATTTTAAGATTTTTGTATTGTGTGAGCGTGTCTTATAAGTACATCACTCACTTTCCAATACACCAAACAATATACCTGTTCAAAATGGATACTTTCACAAAACAAATGGTTAAAACAATAGGAATTTTCGAAGCGAAACTGTCATGTGTATGACTAACACATAGAAACAGATAAGTTAATCAGAAATGGCAAAAATCAGTTAGGTTTGTTGTTTATCAATAGATGTAAAAATTTAAGAAATTATGTTTGTTTTACAAAAATTTCATGGAAATAATCAGTAAATTAAAAAAAAAACAAATTAATATTCCAAGAGTGTTTGTGATACGTTACAAAGAAAAACAGAAATAATTTACACTCGCAGTTGATTCGAATCCACTCCTTTTATCGCCATAAACTTTTCTCGGGCATCGAAGGGCATACACGAGTAAAATATGAAAGAAACGTATACTTGTTTGGGATATATTACATTCCTGATTCCTATTGTATTCCAGTAGAGTCAAGTAAAGTAAAAGTACATCATAGGTATATGCAAACAGTTTTTTTTTTATTTTTGTAACTAGCGTAAACTATACAACACTACAATACGCCGCCAGTGTAAAAAACTTTAAAGAACCATTCTGTCACACATGAGTGACTGAAAAGGATACATTATGTAACTGGAAAGCATTTATCTTCTTTTTATATTTTATTTCAGTTAATTATAAGTTCTCATTTCTTTCGTAATAAGAGTGACCTAATTTCTTTTATGGAGGGGGGGGGGGGGAAACGGAAGACTTATTCAACTTCAAGGCAATAAAAGTAAATAGCTCTGCTCCGTTCCATAGACAATTTTTACTCGGTGTACAAGATACATTCATACACTAATATATTAATATACGTTAACACGTATGGCCTAAGTTTTATTGTTTATTCCTCCCAAGTTCTAACTTACATATCAGTAAATAATTGTAATTTTTACTAAAATGTAAAAAAAAATACGCGTTCTTGATTTGTTCTGTACAGTTATAACGCAGTGCAGTGGTCAAGTTAAATAACTTCAATCGTGCAAGAAAGCCAGGACATGTCGGTAACATAGCGAAATATATAAAGTGATCTATCACTAGCAAATATATCACAAGAAAGCGAGCTGGCGTCATTATAATCTGCCTTATTGTTGAATAAATGTTCAAAAATTAACACATAGTTTAATGTGGCAGCCTTAATGGTCTTGTAAAGCGAAATTAAGTCAACCGGACTCTTGGTTATTTATATTACATTCCAGGTCCTTCTGTTTATATAACTCATTATCCTATTAAACAACGCTTTGCCGATTTCTTGCCATGGCACTGTTGCGTTGTGGACGCATGGTCATTCCTGGCGTTACGGAGACGAAATGTAGCCACTAATGTCTCCCCAAGGATAAGGAACACGAGCGATAAGGTGAAAACATTATTGTAGCATATAAGGGCCATATTTCCAGATAGTAAGCCTGTATATTGCTTATGAGCAAAGTGTTAGGCGCAAGTGAACGACTGGCCCTTCACAAGGTACTCTTCTTACCTTCCTTCCCCTCAGCACACACCAGGCACCGCCATCTTAAGCCCACCCCTTGCCACTCTACCTGCGTGTGGAGCACACCCATTATTCCTGTCAACATTCCACATTCGAAATATGTGTACGCTTGTTAAATCAGTAAATGCAACAAGAGGGCCAGTAACTAGAGGCATAATCAGCCAGTAATTTATGTCACAAACTTTCACAAAATGAGACGCAAAATCAATTTAGTGAACTGTTGTAGACATACGCCATTGCAACGCCATGTTACCTCAAACAACCAAGAGTAAGAACCAAGAAAAACAATATCGGAAAAATGCCAAATTAGCAGTACTCAACACATACATAAATAAAAACCTCAAGCCACCAAAGTTAAGACAGCACAGACAATAGTTAAGACGAAGACAATGTCACAAACACAAGACGAGAAGATAAAGCTGCGAAAACACATCTGAACACAGGGGTTTTTCTCAGACGAGCTTTCCGCGACGTTTCTTGAGCTGACATATATTAGTTTTTTCCACAATAAAAGCTAATATCTTTATAATTATTTGACTTGCTTGGACGTGTAAGTAGAGTGGTATTTTCCTGTAGTGTGTTATGTCAGTTTTCCCATACATGTTCGGCTAGTCTTGATTTTAGAGTAGATGTTTGGAGACATTGTATAGCAAGGGCGTATGTTAACAATACCTCGCTTAATCAGTTATCCGCATTGCAATAGTATTTCAAAGACATTACTA
>PNEQ01054432.1:11460-29681 GCA_003012365.1 Medauroidea extradentata
TCATTTATTTCAAATGAATAAAGTACACATAATACATTTTACTACTCTGATTCTACGGTACCTCAAACACGTTTTGAACACTTCCCAAACATTTACAAATTATTTTCTATAACATGTTAGTTACGGAAAACAGCAATCAAAAAATTAAAAATTTTATAGAAATAAATTATCCTAGTAAACAAATATCATGTGAAGAGGGTACCCGAGGAACTTGAATGTGGACTTACTATTGATACTGGAAGGCATCTTCTTATCTAAAAGGATGGCTTGAAATGAGGCTCTATGGAGAAGTGCCGGAATAAGAAGGGTGGGGAAACGGGATATCACCGAGGAAACCCGCAGACCAGCAATATCGTCCGGCACAGTTCCAACATGCGAAGATCCGAAGACCGCCCCGCTAAGGATCGAACTTGGATCGCCTTGGTAGGAGGCGAGTGCTGTAGCCACTCGGCCGCGGCCCCAATTCTTGCAGTTTCATAAGTAGTGCAAGCTAAAATATATATTGAATTGTTATGACACGTCAATAGAAACAAGAGATATCAGATGTTCCCGATACTATTACGACAATTTTACATAACAGCATAGTTAATGAACAATTGTGCATGCTGTTGATAAACCACCTGTAAGATTCACTCTTCAATTAAACATCCTGAAAGCTGTATACTCGGAAAAGAATATCACCTCATTGCATCTTCGCCTTAAAAAAATATAATCAACTGGAACATGACTTACTTCATATATTTATTTATATTTGTGATTGTCATTGCAGCTAGGATGTAACCAAGTCATTCATTAATTGGCTCAGTTAAATACATTGGACTATGTATTTTGTATTGCAACTGTAAAATTTTATTTATATTAAAATAACGTATACCAGATACGTATACTGATCAACTAAAAAAAAAAATATTTTGTATTAGTTAAAACATATAGTTCCAAATAATTGAATTAGAACATTTGCATTCAGTGTTTTCTTAGCTTAATATTTATGCTGGTGAAAATACATAGGACACATGTACAGTAAGAATTAAGACATTTTAGATTTCTGCATTTGTCACGTATGTCCTGCACAGGCATCTCCTATACAATTAAATTCTAAGGGATGGTTACACCGAAATTAAACATGTATTTATATACTGTAATGAAAAATAAATATTTCACAGTCTGACATTTCAGTTCATTACACAATCTAATTTCGAAAAATGTTCACAGTAGATTTATGTGTATACAGTTTGTAGCACGTACTGCAGTCATTCTTTCTCGCAATATTCAGATTAATGTTAAATATAACAATTGGCTCAAATACAATGATAAATAGAAATGCACCTGAAATAAATTAAAGACAAATGCTTACATTGTGTACTTGGAAAGTGCAGATCGTTGTCTCTGTTTTGCATAATGAGTGAAGCAGCCACATCAGGGAGATAATAAATTAATTTGTTAGAAAACACTGTATAGTTTTTTCCATCGTTTAAGAATTCATCATAATACTTGGTTCAATTTATTTAATTTTTTACGAATGTACGCTTCGTAAGTGAATTCCAGAGAAGTTTAGAAAAAAATACCTCCTGAAGACACCCAAAAGACCTAATGCAACGCTATTACGTCTAGGGTATTAAAAATATTGCTTCCTTATATTACTGCAGGTTTCTGACTTTGTACACAGACTGCTACACACTTGAAATAAAAAAAAATAAAAAATTAGTAGTCAATTACCGTAACGACAAACTATCTAGCCAACGGCCGTAACTATTGTATGCTGAAGTATTTAAAACTAACCGTTGATGTTAAGTTATGTCTAATTTTTAAGAAGAGTTTTCAGACGTACTGTAATAGATTTTGACCACAAAACTCGTGCACGTACCAGTGTTTTCGTGCAGTACGTACGTTATCAAGAACCTTTTCGACTGTGCCCATAAGTTTACTACCGAATTTGTGCAAACGTGAAAATTAATTTATGTGTGCCGATTATGTTTATTATTCCGTAGTGATATCGTTGAATATTGCCACATTTTCTGGTTTAATTATATTATTAGGCACGTGTAAAACTGTAGAGAATTTCCGCAAAAAATTTATAAAGCTGGTCACGACAGTTTGATATTCATTGCTTTAAACAATTTTATTCTATTTTAAGAAATATAACTGCTAGAATCAAACTGATAATCATTATCATAGATGACAGGCACTGAAGTACTTTATGTAGTTAGTTTTAATGCTCGAATAAATGTTTTGTACATGTAAACTTACCGGCACATACTTTCTTATTCTACACCATTCAAGGAGTACCGGATTCCGCCACCAGATGTCAGACTATTTGCTTTGCATCTCGAATTACCGAAGTGGTTAGATTTTCGAGAATGGTTCCAGCACTGTATCCTAGATGGCACTCACTACATGCGTTGGCAGTTTGCAATGGAAATTTATAGTTCTACAGCAGTCGGATACTTGAAACGTAAGGCGTTAACATTTTAGGCTGTATGACTTTAGGCTGAATAAATTTAGGCTGAACAATTTTAGGCTGTACAACTTTAGGCTGAAAAACTTTAGGCTGAGTGACTTTAGGCTGAACAATTTTAGGCTGTACGACTTTAGGCTGAGTGACTGTAGGCTGAAAGATTTTAGGCTGTGTAACTTTAGGCTGAATGGTTTTAGGCTGTGTGACTTTAGGCTGAATGACTTTAGGCTGAATGCCTGTAGGCTGAGTAATTTTAGGCTGAATGACTTTAGGCTGAATAATTTTAGGCTGAATAATTTTAGGCTGAATAAGGTCGAAGAGAGGGTTTTAGGCTGAACGATTTTAGGCTGAGTGACGGTCGCCCTGCTGGAGTGGTATTTCTTTATTGCTTATAACGTGAGCGGGGTGCGCGCATATAGAGTTGATACCAAGTACGAACATACACTACTTTGTGTGTGTGTGTGTGAGTGTGTGATGGGTAGAGTGTGTGTGCGTGACCCTGTAATAACTTGCTCTGATGTGAGGTGTGTGTGTGGGGGGATATGTTCAAGTATGAACTTGCTCTGCTGGGTAAATGCATGTGTGAAGTTATATTCGTGTATGAACTTGCTCTGCATGTGAGTTTGTGTTTGCGTATAATAAAAGTCTGTATGGTCGAGCTTATATAGGACTGAAGATATTATTGTTAGAAAATATTATCTTTGAAGATTAGTATTGTGCATCTAGGTAACGTATGCTATGTACTAGTATATTTACGAAAATGTTAGATTTAATAAATAACATTTATTTCTTTTATAATATAAGTTGAAACATTTTAGCATGGTATGAATAATTCGATATTATCCGTGTATTTATGAATGACAGTTTCTTTCAGGATGGTAGCAATAGGAGATAATGTTGATGTGCACAAGGAAAAATTATTTGTGTACCTTAACTGACATTAAGTGACTGATCAGATCTTCAGAATAAATTATATGTTCGTTACGATACGATTGAGTACCTTGACAGCATCAGATTTTACTCAGTGTAATGATTCTAAGTCATGGAATGTTCAGTATTATGGCAAAATGATTATGACTGTTATTTATGAAAACCAAGTGATATATATTATGTGCGTTTGTCTAGTCGTGACAGGAATTCAGGTACAAAAATTGGATACATTCATAGTAATTATGTGACTTTGGAAATAAATTATCAAATGTTACATGGAGAATGATTTGGTTTGAGGTATATTTAATTGACTTTTACATGAGTTTTAATAGTATGTTCCAATGGAGTTTTGTGTGTATTGCCTGACTGATTAATATGTCTGGTGTAGTACAAGTGAGTAATGAAGGTGCGTTTGTCTAGATGAAAATTGAGTTTAGCTTGATGGATGAGAACGAAATGTAGGTTTGTACGTCTTAGAAAATTTAGCGAAGACTTAATATCGGCTATGTTTTGACTGACATGAATGTACTGAAGATGATACCGTATGTAACATGTGGCAGCTAATGATATTTGGTATAAGAGGGACGGCTTTTGGTTGTGTTAAGTTATATGATTGAAATGTGCAGTTTATATATTCGTGTGGTATGGCTATCCGATTTAACAACGGAAATATGTGATGATATTTACTTAACGTAAAGTAACGGATAGTTTACTATGTGACCTGCCTCGGTTAGTTAATGAATGCTGATATCATATTGAAGTATATGTTATGTATGGATGATAAAATGCTTTAAGAAGTATGGTTGTTTTGATGCATACAATTCTAAAATGATAATAATCTAATTGTAGCTTTGACCTATCATGATAATTTAGTAGGTAAACGAATATTAAAAGTGATGCTGGGTTACGGTGCTAGGTAGTGTTTTACAGCATGATATAGAGCAAGTAATATTTGACTGATAGGTCGAGATGCTGTTACATAAAAGATTGAAGATGGTGCTGTAGATAAGTATTGTGGATATGTGTACTGATAACTGCAAGGAAGGTATGTTAATTCGACATGATTTCCAGCAGAAACTTAATTATGGAAGTGACTTTTAATGCTTCTTATTTTTTTATTGTTGGCCATGTCCAAAAACGAAACAAGAGGTAAAGGTGAATAATACTAATATAATAAAACTAATTAAGAATAACAATGATATTTATATAGTAGAAGGTAAGTTAAAAACAAAAGTGTTGAACTTGTGAATAAGAAAAGACTTCGCAGGAGGAAAATGTCTTATGTTGTATGAAATATAACGGTTACGTACCAGTGGTGTAAGTGTGCGACGATCGTCTTAACACAGATAGGCATTTTTATTGAATTTGAAGACAAGTTAGCTAGAAAGACAAGTTTGGATTTCTAGAGATGGCAAAATACTGAGCCCAACATATGGGACGGGGCAGAAAGCTTTGATAAGTTGATCGTATGTGCCCGACCATGAGTCATGTTAGGCTTAATTTTTTACACAATATTAAACAAGATATTTACCAAGAGTGATATTGTTCGAACCTCCGTGGGCGCATCAGAAAAAAATGCTAGCTACATGTTCCTAATTTAAAAAGAAATTCTACAGTGTATGTGTTTTTCAAAGCCAAGCAACCGTTTGTAAAATATGGACTTATAAGTTTCAATATTCTCCACTACAGATATTTAACTGGCTGGCCAGAGCTGTGTGTCTCGAATCGACAAGTTCACACCCGCCCGCACCCTCACCCCTTCCTAAGCCCACCTAACACCTTACCGGCCGTAGGTGTAGTGTGATCAGTCTCTCTCTCTCTCTCTCTCTCACAGACGCTTCCAGCAGCCTACACGCGAATGAAGTAAATGTACTTTAATTTGCTCGAACTGAATTTTTTAAAATTGTGATGTTATTGAAAATAAAAAAAATATACGTGCCAGTCTCTTTTAAAAATATTATTTTTTCGCAATTGTTTACCTAGACAAATTAAACTACATAAAAAATCGTATCTTGGAAGCACTTTTGTAATTCATGGTGGTTAGAAATATGTGGACTCTGATATTAATCTGCAAGGTAAAAATGAACCATAGTTATGTTTAAATAGAAAAAAATACTGAAGACTCTTCTTACGATTTTGTTGTAGTGTAATTAGTATCATGAAAGTTATGTTTTTGTCTGACTACGACATGTAGGGTAGAAAGGAGGGGTCGTGTATAGTTAAGACGAGCAAAGTAGAAATATATGTTCTGTATATTACTTATACATTGATGGTTAATGCAAGTAGGTTTATATAATTTTTTTTATGTACGGAATCGTTAAGAATGGTTAGGGTAAGAGAGAGATTTTGGTCAGCGACAAACATCGAAGTCTTTAGCGCTGGAAGAATGGTTAGGTTTTAATCTGATTGTGAGATAGGAACTTGAAAGGAAATAAAGACGTATTAGAACTGTAATACATATGGAAGAAACTCTTAAAGATGCGAAATAATAAAATTGGTTTAAAATTTACTTATTATGTGCGAAAGTGAATGAAGAGAAGACCTGCAGCTTTACACATAATTATTTATACTGTCGCTTATCAGTATATAATGTATTTTACATACTCGTTTCGCTTCGTATATGATGTATGTTGATAGTGGAAAATTACCGTCTATACTGGACGAGATCTAATATATTGAATGATAATAACTCTAACTAATGAAACCTTACCCTATGAAGAATGTTACAAGCTACTGGCTGTACCGTAACCTTCTACAGATATGTCCTTCGGTAAGTGACGAGATGTATTTTCATAAATTAAAACGTATACGAAATTTAAGGTGAGAAAATATTAGTATCTTGGTTCGCATGATGAGACAAAATACAGAGTCAAGACACGAACTACAAAGGTTTGCTTTCCTTTATCAGTCAAACGATATTATTTTTGTGCTAGCAAAAAAATGTGAAATGTATATATGAATACACTTGAAAATATAACATGCAATTTGGTAACAAACAAGTATGCAGGACTGGATGTAAGATAAAAGGATAGAACATATATTAATGACTGAAGTAAGTATACGAATAGCAGTAGTCGGGAGGGTGATATTACAATAGTGAAGAGGTAGCATCACCTCCAGTGAAGATGAAAAATATTCGTGTGTGTTCTTACTGCAATCACGTATTTATGAAAAAAAAAAATCAGTATGTTTGCGTGAAGTCGGGTGACTTTAACGTATATTATTCGTAGTATATACCAGTGAGAAAACTAGGATATCTGAACGTGACAAAGCAGCAACTTGAAACGGCGTATGGGTTAGTATTTGATAATGTCTCTTCTCTGTAGCTATAAGTCGTCATTTAAGGCAATTGTGAGCGTTATGTAATTACGGTTTAATTTTGTGAGCGTCGTCGTCAAGACCTTCTAGACACCAATGCAACTAATGCTACAAGTCATTTGCGTGTGGATACACTGTATGAAGACAAGGAATAAGTAAATGTAATACGAACCGGTGTCGTACAGCATATTGATGTTAGAGCTGTATACTGTATACGCGTATAGCATATAAGTACAGGTCACGGTATTCTCCCTAGAAATCAACAAGATTCGATGATGGAATGAACTTGGTAGAAAATTGAACCTACTACGAATGATGTGTTAATGGCGAAGCAATCATTAAATTCTGTTTCGTATGTGAACAGCCGCGAATATTTGTCAGTGACTTCAAGATACCCTTGTTGATTCTGTGACATGAATTACAGAACATATCGACATGGTAGGTTTGGAGGTATGAGACGAAAAGCTTGTATGAATAAGGACTGTTTGTTTTATTTTAAACTAATGGTGTTAGAAATGCGTGAGCGAGTTCAGGTGTATTAACACGTCTATCAGTCAATTAAGAATATGACGAGATGATTACGACGACAATGTCAAAAAGTTGAGAATCTAAAGCATCTACGGTTGTACATGTTACAGGTATTTATAATAAAAATGTAAGTGTACTGAAGTGGTTGGCTTTCTGATGTAGTCAGAAGACAAATATTAAAACGAACTCAGCAAGGACTTACCGTACATTTCATCATGGTATGAAAGAAAAATCGGTTCGATAACCTTGAGAAGAGTTGGAAAATCACTGAGTTAAGAAATAAAATGTATGGTTGGAGTGCTATTACAATAAACCGGTACCGTATTAAGACACACACATTGTAGGAAAGCGAACAAGATGAAGCATGTACCACTGAATTATATTTATTAAATTGTATGAATAAGAGATGTTTGTGTCAGGTCATATGCGACGTAACTTACCTTTGACCACAACTCACTTTGGAAAAAATATAGAACAGTATGTGTTCGATATTTCCTGTAACTAGTGGGAATTGTAGTAGTGAAGCAGAATTTTATCTACATCAGTGAAAAAGTTATGACGTGATGTGAGCTCGTGTTGAACATCTTCGACTAGCACTGCGGTAGCTTTACCTCTGTTGGCGTTATCTTCACCGGTGATAACTGCCTACATGACAATGACTATGTGGGCGCATGGGACTTCCTTGTCAAAACTGGTAATATAATAACGAAGCATGGTTGATGCTTCTGTTACGAGGCCTTAGTTTTGAATTGTGACAACATGAAGTTAATGAGTGCAATAATCTAAGTTTTTTTGTTTTTTAAGACTGCTTGTCAGTCTCCCTTGGAATTGAAATATCCTGGCTCGCGAAGCGTATTTCTGGCGATGAGACATAGTGGCTTATTCAACTAAAAGAGCGAGACCCGCTGGTTGTGTTGCCACCCTCGCCACAGGAGCTTTACTTTTCCTTCCAAGGAAACTACTCCCCCTTCCAGACACCCCCTCCCCCATATTTACAAGGAACCAACAATCCGTCTTTTTGAACATACTACACGGACTAACCATCTAGCTCGCATGCAGTGTTATGTTTTCAAGTTTACTTTTTTACTCGGAAAATTTAAATGCACACATTTTTATTACAAATTGCCAAATTCTTAGCATATATCCATATTTCAGACGTTTCAGGCAATTATATTTACTACACTTTATGTGTTTTATGGTGCGGGACTTTATACCTGCGTGGCCTATTCAGACAGCTATTTCAAAGATAATGCCTAATGAATACAAAATACATGCATGTAACGACACTGTAAATTTGTTTAAAACAATAGGCTACTATTTTCTAAGGATACAATACAGAATTTTGCAAAGAATTAAATTGTTATTTCTTACAGGTGATTATATCGCATATAGCTATACAAGAATGGTAACGAACTTAGAGCCGTTTGATTATACTCGTTATAATTTCTTTTTGGTTATTTCTCGAGTGCGGAAATTATTTCGGCCGACTAGCAGCGAATTTGGATATCGCTTTATTCCAAATTGAGAGCAAATATTTTTTGTTAAACAATATAATTCTAGAAGAAACACAAGAGAAAAAGGAAGTAGACAAATTACGAATTACGTTTATTTAACCCCCCCTCCCCTCCCACTGCTCTAGGAGTTGCTGGATGTATTACTAAGCCCCAAAATCTAACTTTGTCCCCTCCAACTTTATGAACTAAGCTACGCCAATGCTAAAATAGAATGTGTTTTTTTTTCTCGTACATTCCGAGCACAGGTGCGACAACAACAATAAATTAGGCTTCCCTAGATTGTTTCTGACTGATTTAGTCATTCTGTTATGTTAAGATTTGTGTTTTAATTTTTTTTCCAAATTTCTTATTTAGGTGGGGGAGAGTCCCCCAAATTGGACTGGTTTCTACTTAAATGGGATTTGGCGATGACATAGTAACGCCGTCATTCAGATACACCGTAATTATTATATAACAAACCTTTTCACATGTTTTTGATGAAAAAAAAATATTTTCGGCTAGAGCAAAAGTATTAAAACATTTTGTACACTCTTTTAAATGGTCCATTTTAAATCAATGGCACCCAAATTGGACCTCTGGTTTCCTAAATTAAACCACTTGACTTACATCACAAAAGTCAGTAATTAAGTAAGCACACTGAAAGGATATCAATTTATTGGCATAACACACATGTTATGTGCTATTTATTAATACAAAAAAGACCATAATAGTTTGTCCTTCAAAATTTTTTGTTGAAAAGAAAATCTCTAATGAAGTCTGTGTTTTAAAAATTGGTGACAAATAGAACATATAAACCAAAAACTGTTCAATGCCACAAAATATATTAAATAAACATTTTTCTTAAAAACTATTAATGGAAAGATTCAAATTATTCTGTTCTTCAAAAACCATACGTTCATGAAAGCACAGCAAACAAGTTTTGCCTCATACAAAAATTATGACATGATACCAAAAATGTTCTGTCATTCAAAAATAATTAGGACATCGCAATGAACAAATTCTGTATTTCAAAAATAATTACGACACAGCAATACATGAATTTGACTATATGTAAAACACAATAACATTAAAGACCATATGCCTATATAGATGACTGTCATAATGCTGCATGTTATTTATTTCAAGTTACTTAACTTAGCCAAGTCCTGTGTAACTTCTTCTTGTTAGACACATTTTGAAATTTAAAACACTTTTTGCGACCCGATATTTTATACTGAAACACCTTGTAAAAATAAAAGGGGCATTTTTTTTAAGGAAATGAAAGAAAGAGCGATAGAACAATAAATATACATGCCCTGGTAAAACGAACATAAGTATAGGAATAGGCCGATTGTACAACATAGTATTGACATTTACGAGTAGTTCAAACATGAGCATTACTCCACTCGAATTGTTCAACTTAGTATCGAAATGCTGAGCCAGCTAGGAAATTGAGGTGCCTATTTAAGACATTGTTGGCGGACGTATTGTTTCTTACGTTTATTTTCCTTTGGCATGTTTTGTGCTTCAGTTATATACTCCAGATTTCTAACCTTCATGCCTCGTGGAATACGAGGATCAGCGATTTCAGGAAGAATGCAATCTTCGTAAAATGTCTTCAACTTGGGAAGCATGGACTCATTCCACACTTGGTCACGTGTATACGCTCAACTGAAATGTCTCCTCCAACATACACAACAAAATCACAGTAGTCACGATCACAAATATTCAACTGTCCTTGCACTTGAAAGAAATATGGGTGGTTTCTACGTAGCTGCATCTTGTCGCCAACTTGTTCAACACAGAAATTTCTGCGTTTTTCGGTCAGAGCCTCTGCCAATGGTTTGTTTTCCAGGGATTTCAAGCATTTGACTTCAATAATGCCGTCATGCATCACAAGACCGTCGGGAGTTGCACCAAGGTATGGGTGCTTAGCGTAAACAAACAGTCCACATTTTTTCACCTCTACTTTCCTCTTTTTTTCATACATTGAAATAGCTACTGATTCGTATTGTCTTCCATACTGAATTGAGGGCAGATTCATCTATTTGTTGTAAAGCACACTTTTAACTAAATTGTGGCAAGATGTAGTTGACCTCCGGCGCACGTGTCCAAAATAAGATGCCGTTAAACGATTCATTCTGCATTCCCTCCACAATGCACAGTCGTGCTGGCCAATAGTTTTAAGTTGTATTTCATTCACCAGATCTGAAGTAGCTGTTTCAGCTGCCAATTTATCGACGACTTCTTTCTTCTTTTCTTCCAGTTCTGCTTCTTCTAAGTCTGGTTGAGCTGTGTTTGGACCATATTTTCTATTAGGCCCAGCACTACTATACTTGTTTCTGTAGGACTTTCTACTACCTTCGAGAGACAAGTGCAAACGCCGCTGGCTGTTGCGTTTACGTCGAGACATGCAGATCCTCTTGAACACCTTACCAGGGCTACGGCCAGCTAACCTCTTCCAGGGACTCAGATGCCATGCTGAGCCACTTGTGTGAGCAAGTCCAGCTCCATGACATCTTCTTCTGTACGAACCTTTCTTCGTGTAGTTAATGCGTTTTGCTCCTGTGGCTTTGGCTACTAGAGACATGAACCTGAAAAAAAAAAAAATTAAACAAGTAGCATATATGTATTTATGAAGAATATTCTTTTAAATAAATTATTTATATCCTTTGAAAAGCATGTCACACAATAGGATACATTTTTGATTTAAAAAATTATAACTGTATTACCTTTCAGCTTGGTTTGTTGTTTCATTGAATGCTACCCTGTCCGCTTTCCGTACAATGAAGTCAAGGTGTTTCATTATCTGCTGCAAGAGTCCTCCTTGCTGTACTACAATCACAAGGTCTGCTTCGTCTTTCTTCTTGCAGTAACTGGTTCTGCAATTGTCATGACGCCCAAGAACATGATATGGATTGTTGATTAGGTCATTTCTGAGTTGTTGTACAGACTTAGCACTAAAATCAACACCAGCTTCTTTGATGGCTGCCCGCACACCTGCCACCATACGTTTCACACGTGTCACACTACCAACACTTTGAGTCATGATGCGACGAGCTTCTAGTGGATAGCAAGTATTGGCTGCCAGTTTATGGATATTTTCACTGAAGGCACGCGTCATGTGATTAGCACATTCTATCTTTACGACGTTCCGCCCATAAGATACACCTTGTATTCTAGCAAATGTGCTTGAGTCACCGTCCCCTATATAATACTTGTAAATGACACCATGGGTTTTGATACTTTGATTGAAACCTTCTACTATAGCACTTGCTTCCATGCCTGTAGATGGTCCAGTGTAATTCTTGTAGCAGACATGATTTGTGTCACTACATGTTGACACATCCCGGGTGCATGTGGAGCAGAATGCGTTCTTTACTTCTAGGAACAACAACTTCTTCATCACAGCGCCAACCAAAACAGCCTGAACAAAAATAATAATTTAAAATAGCTTGATGTATTTTATCACCTGTCATCATTAAAAAGTCATTTAACTTAAGTAATGCTGGCGTCATAGCTAATACAAAAGCTACACAACTCAGCGTGATATCGGACCGTGGTTTATTTAATTATTAGTTTAGTGGTGAAGCATATACAAAAAATAATATTAAATTTTCATGATTTTTCTCGAACAGCTTGTTATGTGAATTTAATTAAAAAAACACATGTTCTCACACTTCAAAATGTATTCTCTCAATCTTTGTTTCATTATCAATAAAAGCAAAATAAAAAAGTGATTCACTACTAGTACAACTAAACTAAATGTGTGAATGTATATATATATATATATATATATATATATATATATATATATATAATTCCCAGGAAAAACTTATTAAATTTTAAAATTTATGAATTGCTTCGTACATATGCCCCTACAGCAGAGCATGTATTAAAACATACGAAAATGCTTTTGTCGAAAACTGGTAGAAACAATATTATTAATTTCGGGGAACGGAATTATAGAATTACGAGTGAAGGGAACAAATATATGAACTAAAATTAATCGCAAAACAGGATATACAGAAAACCAGCTAAGATGTTAAGTAATTACAGTTATATTTTTCTGTCAAATATCGTTTGCTGCAAAGACATATCTCCACATCCTTTCTTCAATTTAGTAACTTGCCCTCATAGTAAGAAAGTATTAAAAATCACGCGTCGGTTTAATTTTCTTGAATTTTCAAGGCATTTTAAGTTTGTAGCTGCTTTGATTATAAACAAATACGATATTTGTTGTTTACAGTCACATATTAAATTAAATAATTCCTATATTCAAAACTCACCACTCCAGATTTGGAATTGTAACCATGTCCATAACTTCTTTTCGCCCATTACGGAAATATATGTTATACCGTTCAAGAAATACCCTTTCTCTATTGCAATTTTACGCTTTTCTTCACCAGCTTCTTTCATTTTGTCTAGTAGATGCTTTTCCCAAACCTGTAGCAAAGAAATAATATTCACATTTTTTTTTCTTTTCGTTATTTTGTATTCGTCCAAACTATGAATTTTCTTTGATGAATGAATACTTTGTTTTTTATTTCTGTAAAGAAGGAATATTTAAAGTACATAGTTTCTATATTAGAACATGTCAGATTAACACTTCGACCTTATTTTGCAACGTGCCCAAAGAAAAAACTACCCAAACTAAAGCCATAGAATTACTTATTTATATATATATATATATATATATATATATATATATAAATATATATATATATAAAATAGTAACTGCACTAACAGAAATCCTGTTTGTAAAAATAGTTGAATGTAACGAAAATTTGGCAAACGTTTAGTAACATATAGTTTTTTTTTTAAAAAAACTTTTACCCTTTTCTTATATTTCTCTAGATTCTTTTCCTTGTTTTATCAATCACCAAAAGATTGAAATTTTAACTGTACTTGTACCCGATTATGCGATTTTTGTCGTGTAGAAAGTTACAATTAATTGACTGTCCAAAAGTTGGCCAGTGTTTGGTACTAATAATGATTACGAATATTTGGGTGACAAGAATCCTTGAGTTATAAATATAAATATATTATTGAAATAATGAATACAATACAAAATTAACTAATGATATAAGTTACATTTATCAGTCCACCAATTTTAAACAATTAGAAAAGAATTTTTTTAAATGTAGTACTGTTGTATGCTCATTTTCTATTTAAAGTAAAATATCTCTACTTACGTTTCTGGCTCTCTTCATACAAATTCATAAAAACAAATGACTAAATTTAAAAAATGTTGCCAAAATAGCACCTCTAGATGAAGGAAAAACTCATTTTCAATTTAGGACCTTTAATGTGCCACACGGAACTACTTTGTAAGTTGAATGCAACTAGTACAAGTTACACAAGCTAAGGTAACAGACATTTTATGAATTTTTAAAATGATTTATTTTCTTACAAAAAATATTTCGCAAACCTGCATGCTTGCAATTTCATACGTAACCAGTCAACTAGTACAACCTTAATTAACAATATGTTTAAACTGGGTGGCAAATTATTTTTTCCCAAAAAATTTGATATAGTAATGTAACTTACTTTTTCAACATTTTCTTCCTGTTTCCCAAAAGTGTGTGCTGCCATAATCGGTACATCTAGAACTCCCATTAATTCTTCGGCCTGAGAATATCCTAAACCAATAGAAAGAGTCTCCCATACAAATGCAGAGTTTATATCCAAGTTTTTGTCAGTTGACACATATTGCACTTTGTCACACATGTCACATTTGTAGGTCCATAAACAATGTAGGCCTGTGCGCAGTTCTTTCACCAGTTTAAGGCAACCAGTTGTACACAAAAGAGAATGTTTCGCCACAGCTTCTAATTGAGGGAGAAGAATCGATGGGTTGACTACACGACGGCCTGGTACCAACTCACTTAGAGACAAAGGATTTTTTGAACTTCAGTGACAAGAGGCGGAAATTCGCCCTCCTCAAATTCTACACCTGACCACTCCATCGTTGGGTCATAATCTTCATCAGTGGTGTCAGTTTTATCATTGCTCCTATTTGAATGTATAGGGGAACTTGGCATGTCTTGTAGAATAATACTTTCCCTACAACAACAAAAATTGAACTTATTTTTATAATCCAGCGAAATGCATTATCGCTTTTGCCTGATACATGAAGGGGCGTATCCAGAAGGGACTGGAGGTTCTAACCCCTTACCTCTTTAGCCCCAGAATCATTTAAAAATCATATTTAAAGTTATTCATATTTTTACCAGTATAGTAATGTATTTTTATGCCCAAAACTGTTAAAATAGAACCTTTTGTACAAAAAATTCCAAAAAAATTTCAGGGTAAAACCTCCGGACCCCCTTTCTTAAAGCAGTGGAAAATTTAAACATTTAAGAAAATTTCCCAGTAGCACAGTCAATTTTTAGGCACGAAAACTGCTAAAATTGTATACTTTAACATCGAAATCTCAATAAATTTTTTTGGGGGAGGGGGGAGGACCCTGGGCTTTCCACTTTAAAGGTTGAAAAATAAAAAAAAATTATATATATATATATATATATATATATATATATATCTTCTTAAAATGTTTTATATTTTACCAATAGCAAATTCTACTTTCAGCCACGAAACTGTTAACATCGCACTATTTTGCTACTGCGTGTTTAAATCCAAATTTTCTCGAGGAAGGACTACTAGACTCTCTTTTTTTTAAATGTCTAAAATGGTGGAAGATATGTTTTTCTAGCTTTTCACCTCAAATACAGGGGCATTGGTCCTCCCTGCTTGCTGCCAGTTTGGGAGGGGGCGGTGGAGGTCTAAAAGCTATTTCTATTTCCTAGTTTTTAAATATTATTCGTAAAATGGTTCATTGATTGGTATTCACACTTTCTTAATTATGTTTTCACATATATGCTTAATTCCTTTTTCATGTAAAGTATATAGTTCATTAATAAATAGGTGAGGTGAGTGGGCTTTACGTCTCGTTGGCACCGAGGTCATTACAGACGGTACACAACTTTGTACAAATGCTTGAGCTAGGGAAGGAGGCGCCGTGGCCTACGATAAGAACCATTTTGTGAAAATAAACGTCGCGAAAAAAAAACATATAAACTCCGAAGCTGATATTTAAAACAAAGCAATAAACGGACTGATATAAACGTTTGCGAACCTACTTTAGCTTAGCAGAAATATCAAGAAACAAGTACTCAATATTTCTCGTATGTTTATAAACAACTAAATTATTTAAACTGCTGTTTATTTATTTGTTTACTTGTTATGATCTTTTTTTTTACATGATGTTTAACTTAAAATGTACAACGCAAAGTGGTAGTCTAAAATCTAACTTTATTTTACGATAAACATAGCATTTTTAATTCCCTGGTATAATTAATTCTAATTTCATCCATTCCTCCGAACACTATTCAGTTCTATACATACACATTAAAAAGACGGAAACAGCTCAGCGTCCGTTTTACACTTACCTAGAGTAACAATTATTTGGACGTATTTCTCATTTTGATATATCATAGAATCAATATCATACTACAAAAACACTGCGTATCGATTAATGAAACGCGCTTCAAGGCAAACTTACTAACATCGCCGGCATTGCTATTTTTATTTCCTCCACAGGGCAAGAAACACTAGCGCCCCTATGTAAGACACGTGTAATGTAACTACAAAGCGTTGGATTACCTGGACATCTCACTTTTTGTTTATGCAAACTAAATCGAACTTTGCAGTAAGTAGAAACCTACATAAGTGCGTAAATAGTAATTTTAAAGTACACAAATTCTACAGAGACGGTAAAGTCCTTCGGAAATCTAAATTCCAAATTTCACATTTCTTACTGCAAAAGAAAGACATTCGTCACACACAAAATTTTGTCATTTGTTTTGCCCATTTGACATTTCACAAACCCTTTATTTGTGCTACCTACGTTTTTAAAAAACTCCTTTGCAAAACAAGGCGACCCGGAATCGATTCCCGACTGGGTCGGACCCCGAATTTTCGCATGTGGGAATCATGCTGGACGATGCCATTAATCGGCGGGTTTTCCCGTGGATCTCTCTTTTCCCCACCTCTTCATTCCTGCGCTGCTCCATACTCACCTAATGTCACCCTTCACTAGCGCTGATGACCTCGACGTTAAGCGCTGGCCAAAAATATCTCTCACTATCTCCTATGCAAAATTGCATACGACTCATATGCATCCTCCTTGTCTACACTTGAGTATGCCGAAAGTATATTCTATGTAAATGAAAATGTAAACAGTCTATGTACATAGATGTTAGAAAATAGTATCATAAAATGATTTGAAAGGTTCAGGACATTCCAAAAAATATATTTTACGTCTTTTAAAAGCCTTAAAATTAAAATTATGAAACCTTGTATTGATTTTAAATTATTTAAGTAATCATCATTCTGAAGCAAAAATAACTTTTATATCTCGCCTGCTCACCTGCCTTAAAAATATGACCCGAAACCTTTTGTCCTATATTACATGTTTTGTATAACCACAAAAATATTTTTATTTTTCAGAAAGGAAATGTATTTTATATCCGATACTTTCGTCTGCTTGTAAAATCATAGTGACTAAAAATAGCGCAGTTTGGCATTTTGACTGCCCATACACGTTGTGTTTATAAGGTCAAAACTGTGGCTTCGTGTCGTCAGTCAAGTTAGAGAATGGAAAAAGCGCACGGTTTCACTCTTCACTTCTTCGCACAATATAACGTACTTGTGATTGTAGAACTAATTTAAGTAACAGCAAAGATACCACACGAATACCAATATCCATATCATCGCAGTCCTCATTCTCAGCTTTCTAGACACACACGCACACTCACGCATGCGTGCACACACACTGTTCAAAATTCTAAGTTAATACGTTAATAGCGTACACTTTGATTTTAGAAATGCAAACGAAAGGGCGTAAGGTAATTGGTATGTGCAGGCATAACCTCCTAATTTCTTAAAATGTTCTGTAGCATAAGAAATTTAAAACGCAGCAATATTAAGTCCCTTAATACATTAATTATGCACATAAAATATAACACACATGAACTAACCTCGTATCCTCAAAATTGTCAGGCTGCTTGTATTCAGTAGACATTGATGGTGCCGGTGGTGTTTCACTAGCTTCCATCGCAGACACATTATTTTGTTCTTCCAGTACGTTTCGATTTTCCATTCTTCTTTGAGAATGCCATCGTCTTTTGGTCTTTGCCCGTTTATTCCTTTTTCGAGGTCGCCCTTTCTGACGAAGTTTCCCATCAACAAATTTTGGACGACCCATTTCGAATAACTTCAAAAATGCTTTTTATAACAGTACAAATAGTATAAATAGTACGTATGCATACATAAATATAAACCACGTAAATCCACAAGACGTCTACAAACACCTGCACGCACACTACACTTGCTGTGTAATGTAAAGCGTCGCCTTAGGTATGGCAACGCCGGGCGAATACGTGGGGGACCGGGCCGTGGCGAGCTCAGTTCCTGGAGGTGGGGTAGCTATCTGC
>PNEQ01054440.1:0-38124 GCA_003012365.1 Medauroidea extradentata
TGCACTAAATGAACAGATTCATATGCAGTTTCAAAACAAAACTGTTAAATTCACATTTATCACCCTAATTTAAGAAAAATTAACTAAAACTAACAATATGCTAACTCTATTATTAGCACACCACAACATGTGGTAACCTTGAAACATGTAATTATTCACTAAAGTAGTAGAGGTCAGGTGCCCATCCACCTTACAGTATACGGTAACATTCCTGGATGAATGACGATGCCATGTTGATTATTCATCTACTTACGTGAAACTAATACACGCATTAAAACAATGGCACAGTTTACGCACTTCGAAACATCACCTCTCGTGAAGTATTTTCGTACAAGGAAAAAATTTTTTGTGTATGAACAAAAGAAAATAATTCTCATCTTAATGCTAAGATATATAAATAATGCTATCTTGCAAACATAACATGGCTGCGTTGGACGTTGGCCTCTAGCGTGGACCAAGGAGTATGTACCCGCGTCAATATAGAGTCGACTCAGCGCAAAGTATCGATCTCCGCATATCGCTGTGATGCTTGCTCCGTCAGGATTATCGTTTCCGAGTTTCGTGGCAAGAGTGCACCACCAGATGTACGGGATGCCGCGTACAATCTATTCTTTCTCGCAATTCTTGATGTTCACTTTCGAGCACGCCACGAGTTGTTTACGTGACGCATTCCGCATACGTACTGCCATTTTTCTGTCATAACATACGCAACCGTGAAAATGCTCTTGTATTAAACGAATTAATTAACATTGTATTTAATACAGAAATTGATGGTGCACAAAAATACTGTCGTTATGGCCGTATTTTCGTCTTAACGAGGTTCCGCTGTACCCTCCTTCCCAGCCATGACACTGCGTCGTGCAAAAACGACATATAGGCAGACCCCGGGGTTATTTATCCTTTTGCGCACCAATATAATGCGACCCCGCATATAATGCAAATGGTGATTTGGGACCACTGAAATCGGAAAAAAATTATCGCATTGTATGCGAAAAATAGGGTAATGCTGAGCCGATGCACAAATTTACCAATACTGATACATCCGATAATTTTCAACCGATATCACTGATACAGATACCATGCAATCAAATCATAAAGGTTAAGCTAATATATGTTTCGCAAAAACTAAAAAATTTAGCTCTTAACAATACAGTTCTAAGTTACTACCAAAGAAATGAACAGTGATATTTTCTTTGTCTAAAAGGTTCAAATTCAAAATAAAATATAGTCATAAGAAAGTTACATTTAACAAAATTGTATTTTAAAATTATAGACACTGATATAAGAAAGGCAAGTAAAAACTTTTCAATTACACACAAACATCATAAAAAGCACTTTGAAATTATACTTGCCTATACACAAAATAAATGTTTCTTGCACTGTATTGCACATGAGTTCGGTTTTACACTAACTTCTTTATTCTGATTACAGTATTAATGTTATGTATTTAAACACACGAGAGTCCACAAATTAACACTTACGTAACAAAAGAAAAGTTACCTATAATATATAGATACCCACTCAACATCTGAAGCGGTAAGTTATAGTCTGTGCAGTATAAGTTTGAAATATTTTGACATTTCTCTTCTGAGAAGTGAGACTGTTTACAGGATATGAGTGACCAAGTTTTTCCAGGAAGCCAGGAAAGAATAACACAATGGAGCTGCCAGCCACCTTTCTTAAAAGAGAAATGTCAACATCTGGCAAACTTATACTGTACAGACTATAATACTGGGAACTAAAGATGTTGCAAATATTATTCAAGGAACTTGTTACTTTTCAAAAAAATCAACTGTCATAACTTGTCACGATTTATAGAGTTCCTATGCTTGGTACTGTGCTGAAGAGCCTCTCTGAAGCGACTGACCCACATGGTGCAGACAAATACTTATTTGCAATATTCTTAAAAGAAAGATGTCTGGAATTTGTCCAATAACCTAAAGGGTTTGTATTAGTGTCCCAAAGAGGTTCTTGAAGGTATGCTTGTAGTTCTTCTGGGGACTGACTTGCATCTACGTTTCCCTCAGTCTTCTTTGAAATCAGGGAGGCATATAGCATGTGAACACCTTGTGGTTCTGATGCAGCATGGTCATACTTCTTTTCGTTTGCAGGTGTAGTGGGCAACATAGCTATCATCTGATCAATTATGAAGGACTTGGCTTGTTTTACTGCTTCTGCACTTGTAAACACATAGTGCTGGAACCTAGGGTCAAGTAAAGTACTTACTGAGTGCACAGAGAATTAACCATATCTTCCTTTACTGGTTTGAGATGGCATGGTTCTGCATCTACCCGATTCAAATGTTGTACCAATCCATTTATTATTGGAACTGCCTCAGAAATTGAAGTGTCCTCATTACTTATGGTTTCAGTTGCATCAAAAAAATATTTAAGCAGTTTCACTATTCCACCTGTAAGATTCCACTCACTGTTAGTGATTTCCACATTCAACTTCAGATCTGGACCTATACTTGAAATAGCACGTCGCTGTTCCAAGAATCTGGACAGCATTAAGTATGTGCTATTCCACCTCGTGGGTTTGTCCTGCATTAGTTTGTGACGTTCCGTGTTATTTAAAACCTGAAATTCCTAAAGGATTTTATTTGCAGACAGTGAATGCTTGAAATGTGCTACAATACGCCTTACTTTGTTTGCAAACATTTGAGACACTTTTCTGGTTAAGCAGTGAATCCTTTATTACAAGTTGCAAGGTGTGAGCATTACAACCAATAGCTTTTATGTTGGCAATTTCAAAAGCTGACATCATATAAGCAGCATTGTCTCTAACAAAAAGATGAACTTTCTCTTCTATTCCCCAATTTTGCAGACAATTTTTCATAAAATTTGCTGTATTTTGCCCAGTGATATACATATGACGGAATGGAATTACTTCGAGGTGGATAACTTCTCTTTCAATAGAATCTGTTATAAAATGACAGGTAAGTGACATACAGTCATCTTTTGATAATGATGACCACATATCTGCAGTGCAACTAGCATGATGCACGTGCTTGTGTAGGTCTTTTATTTTATCAGTTGCTACTTCATACATGTCGGGGATAATTTGTCTAGAAAAAGTAGTGCGGTGTGGCACAGTGTACCTTGGTTCAAGAAAACGTATTAACTATAGAAATCCTGCAGCCTCCACAATGCTAAATGGTAATAAATCTGTGCAAATCATAGATGCTACATACGTAATTTGTAATTTTCTTGGCTCACTGATGAGTTGGGACTAGTGGTTGTGTTTTTTGCAGCATTTTATACACATCAGGGTACTTTCTATTTCTGGTTTGGGTGTCACATATGCTATCACAGTCATCTTTCAAAAGGTTTTCTTCACTGTTTTCTGTAATTTGAGATGATGGTGAACTACTATTACATTGTGTTGAATGTGAGGGTCCAGGAATGGCTGTGGTAAGACTTAATTTTTTCAATTGAAGAGGATGTGAAAGTTGGAGGTTGTATAGCTGCGGTTATCTGAACCGCCCCTTGAAACGAGGTACTTGCAAATGTTGCATAATAATAATTAAAAAAAAAATAATAATAATAATAGATCCTTGCAAATGGGCTATCGCCCGGTGGCAAGTCCACATCCTCCCACTCACTCTCCCTCCAGACCCCTTCTAAACTGCTTCACACTCTCAACCCTCACCAGCTCCTCCCTTAGCACATTCCACTCCCTCACCGACCTGACCATCATCGACTGTCTACCCCTCTCCGTCCTCCTCCAAACTCTCTGGAGCTTCTCACTGTTGTTCCCTCTTCCTCTGTAATCACATCTGATCAAATGAGTACCCAACCCTCACCATCCCCCACACCCCTCAACAACTAGAACAACCTAACAAGCCTCTCCACTCTTCGCCTGTCCCTCAAAGTACTCCAACCCATTTCCTTAATCATCACTGATTGCCTGTAGTTTCCCTCATCCTCACCTTCCTGCCCTTGCCTTCTCCACTTGCCCTTCACCCATCTTGTTGCCCTCCTCTGAACCTTTTTCAACTCCTGCACCTCTCCTGCATTGTAAGAATCCCACTCTGTTGCTGCATACCGTATTTTCCGGCATATAAGACTACTATTTTTACATATTTTTGGCCTTCAAAAATTGCTGCTCGTCTTATATGAAGGTGAAAAAATTTTTGGTAACCTAAAAATCGTTCCAAAGCTAAGCTGTAAGCTGTGGAGTTGTATGATGTTTCAAAGATTGTGTTTTTCGTCAAAAATGAAAACGAGTGCCCCATTTTAAAATAAAATTTACGGTATGAAATTTTGATGAGTCATTCATAATAAAGAACACGTCCTCGCAGCGAAGTGGCGATCGATGCAGCTGGAGCGCATGCCTAGATACTTTGTCTTGCCAGCCTACAACTCTCGGGCAGAGAAAACGAGGATCTAGGTACCATACCACACATTCATGTGTCTACTGTCTATAAGCAATTCGGGATAAAGTGAGCACTCAAAAAAGCCCTGCTAAAGTTCTATTTTCCAACCAATTCGTATGCTTCCGCGTGTAACGGCTGATGCCGGGAAATACCTAACCTCTCTGGACTCGTCACTTGATGTTTGCGCGTAAAAGATAAAATTTGTTGTTAGTGTAGATCAATACTGTTTGATAAAAACAAGTTTATTAATTACATAAAATACATTTATGGCAATTTCGGTTGATTTTGTTTCAGTATTGTTGAATTAAAACAGTGAAATACACGGAACTATATTGCGTAGTTTCGTTGCCAACCATACAAGTAGTAAAGCAACTATAGTTAATGTAGAATTATACTCAGTAATGGCTAGTGATATTTTTCAAATGTTAAATTTTTAGTGCTCACTTTATCCCGAATTACCTATAATGCTAGGCTGGCAGACAACAGTGCACAGGAATGCAATGACCTTGCAAGCAGTTGTTGTAGCAGGGTGTTGCCAAATTGTGCACAGCTGCCGACAACTGATGATATCGCCGGCCTCCGCCGTGCATTTCCTTGGCTCCTGGGCGCCTGGAGAGGTAGTAGCCAATGCTATTCATTTATGTGTCTACTGTGATGTTTATATGACTGTATTAAATGCATTGAAAATATTTAAACTAAATGTATAAAGTTTCTGGCAAAGTAAAAAAATATTTTTCTGTCTGGAATTTCAAAATTAGTAATTTATTTATTTATTTATTTTTTTTCTAGATTTTGTACATTAAAAACCATGACTCGTCTTGTATGCGGGGTCGTCCTATATGCCGACAAATACGGTATTCCAGCATTGGACGTACCATCGTGATGTATGCTTTCTCTTTCACCCCACCACTGGTCTCATTCAGGACCCTTCCCAGCATTTCCAAGGCCCTTTTCCCCTTGGAAACCACTTTTCTTAATTATCCCTTCCACCCAAGGTCTTCCTGTAACACCACTCCTAAGTACTTGTATTCCTTCAACTCTCCTATTTCCTGCTCTCCCCTGTACCTGTCCCTGCTCTTTACCTTCTTCCTAGTAAATTTCACCACCTTCGTCTTTTTTACATTAATAATCATTTTATTAGCTGCTGTCCATTCTAATATCCGATTAATGTCCACCTGCAAGCTGTTTCCCTCACCTACCTTCGAATACAATACACAGTCATCAGCAAACTACCTTATCTTGCCTCCCACTCCCAAGTCATTTGCCATTATGGTAAATAACAAGGGACCCAGCACACTTCCCTGACGTTACTATTCCTTCCTTTGACAAGGTGCTCCCCACTTTTTGTTCATTTACTTTACTGATGGAAAAAAAATTCCACACGTCACTTTTCTTGGTCTTTCCTATTTCACTTAATTACACATTCACATTAGTTAATAACCGTACACGAACTTACTGCGCAATGAGTGACCTGTTCACAAAACAAAGCCGGGTGTAGAGTCAGATATTCGTATGCCTGTCTAGCAACAAGCTGTTTGAAAACTAAGCCGAGCTTGCAGAAAATATAAAAAAGTTCCACACATCGAGATAATTTTCTCTTTCCAAACAAATAACAAAGCCGTGCTTAGCTCTGACAGGGCTGCCATTTGGTAATTTTTCTCATTTTTTTGTCATTTTAAGTTTTGTCATTTTTTCTCATTTTTTAGAGAAAAGAGTCATTTGTCTCATTTTTTTGGTCATTGGTACAGTCAACTCCAGATTTAACGACCCTTCACGGTTCCCGGAAATATGGTCGTTATTTTGGAGGGATCATTATTAGAATTTTGACAAATTTTCGGCAATCCTCCGACCACTAAAAAGTCTATATTTACTGTTTCTTATCGTTGAATCAGCGTTCACTTGTCTTTGGTGCAAAAATTACGTGTTTACATAAAATGATACACATTTATTTTGAAAAGCAAACACGTTATTTTTATAAGTATGCAGTTGAAGTGGATGTATGACCTTTGTTTATTTCAATAAATAATCATAACCGTTGCCGATAACATAAATTCTTGCGCCCGCAACGACCGTTTTTTGGAAGTTATTTGCAAGAAAGCCGCAATAAAGTTTATTGAAGTAGTAATATTTTTCAGTACAATGAAGTATTTCGAATAAATAGATACATTGGAAGCGGATATATGACCTCCCTTTGGCTCAAAATTAAGCAAAATCGTTGCAGACAATTTAGATTAATGGGCCCGCAACGACTGTTTTTTGGAAGTTATTTGCAATAAAGCAGCAAGAAAGTTTATTGAAGTAGTAATATTTTTCAGTAGAGTGAAGTATTTTGAATAAATAGATACACTGGAAGTGGATACATGACCTTTCTTTTGATCAAAATTAAGCAAAAACATCGCCGAGAGTATAAATTTTTGCGGCCGCAACAACTGTTTTTGGAAGTTATTTGCAAGAAAGCCTCAATAAAATTTATTGAAATAGTAATATTTTTTCAATAGAATGACGTACAGTATTTTGAAAAAATAATACTCTGGACGTGCATATATGACCTTTCTGTGGCTCAATATCAAGCATGAATTCATGATAATGAAACACAAATATTGTCGGCAACATAAATTAAGTGCCAGCAATGTCGGCATTTCAAAACTATTTACAAGGTACTATCGCAGTGTTGTTGTTTGAAATATCCACATGAGTAAGTTATTACCTACTTTGTCATTTTATAAATTATCAATGTTATATAAAAGTTTCTTAACAAATGTGTGAATAGCCTTGCAAATTTAATTTTTTGTTTTATACTGAAACAGCTTTTGCAATCTTAACTTTCTCGTAGTAAAGCATTTTAGATGTGTTTTCAGCTTCAAGAGATAGTGTCATTGCACAGCTTTAAAGTCATTGCATAAGCTTTTCTAGTAGACATTTTTGTTGAACTTTTGTGTGATGAATGGAAAATTCTCCATGAGGAAAAATATAAAAAGCACTCAAGAGATGTTCACATTGATATTTATTGGGATGAGTTTTTTTATAAAGAAGCTCTGCAGAGATACAGTACTTTGAAATATCCTTTGATTGCAGCATTGGTTACAGTATCACTCTCCCATTATTTTTAGACCTATGTAGAGTGTATGGTTTTTCTTGGTCACTACAGACTTGAGTAAAAAACTTTTAATGCTTAAATGGTTACTAAATGTTGTCCAGTGAAGACTTACAAAAAATTACCACACTATGTCATAATGGGCAAAGAGTTGCTGGTCAGTGCTTAATCTACCCATAAATGCCGGCATTATATGGAACAGTAAATGGAGAAAGCTTTTCTTGATCAACGCAACATGACAATAAAGAAAAATATACAATTTAAACAAATGAAAAATATGTGAAACTGATTGAAATTGATGGGGGTGATTTTCGATTACTTCCTTCAAACAGAATGTGAGAACAGAATCTGCTGATAAACTGTACAAAAATTCGAGGAGGAGGCCAAAAAAATTGCAGTTGGTATGAAAGACTTCGAGGAAATCACACTTGCATAGGTAATACTAAATGAATCAAGTCCAACAAAGAAGCGAGCAAGTGTGACGTATGGTAAAATAAAAAAATTGAAAACTAATTGGTTTAAAAGTTTTTTTTAAAAAGGAGCCTAAATAAAAATGTTTAGTGGCAATATTGCCTCATTGTCGGAATTGTAGTGCACCACGAAAATCAATCATTTCAAATTTGTAGATTCTTTATGCTTACATCGTATTAGTTTTGAATTTTGTTCTGTAAATATGCAGACTAAAAGTTGCTTCTGCAAGGAAATATAGTGGTTTAAAGGATTTTCAAATTTTATCTGTAAGCAACCTGTGAATATTACCATGGTATTTTGATACTCTAGCTAATATAATTTATTAGTAGTTAGTGTTATATGTCGGCGAGCTTGGTATGTTTGTCATAGTTATTATTACCAGTGACATTTCTATTGAGAAAATTACCTGTGGTTTGCAAATTGATGTAAAACAATTTTATAACTGAAGGTTAATGAAAATAGTTTTCTTTTTTAGTGCACAAGTAAACAGGTCCGGTTGTAAATGTGTCATTTCACTAAGTGTTTAAACGTTTTTAAGAAGTTTTTAGATGAAGTTTGACTAGCAGACAAATGGATTTTGTGTTGTTTCAGTGCCAAACCTTATGTTTATACTGTAATTCAGTGCGTTTTAATGTGCATCTTCATAAATGATAAATTAGTTATTTTTTGTCATTTTTTGCGCTGTATCCGTCAGTTTTCTCATTTATTTGAGCTACCACTGTGAGTGGTAGCCCTGCTCTAAAGACGTAATTATCCATAAATTAAAGCGTCGGCCTAAATTTTTTTACATCAATTTGTGCAGCCATACTGTTTTTTTTTTTTCGAAACAAAATTCTGTCAACTCGCAACAGCCAACCTAACAAAGCACACTGCCTTGTTTACTCGTGGCATGCGTGCGTGGAAAGTCAAAGACAATGGCGGCGGCCTGCGGCAGACGGCATCGCGCATCACCGCGCAGCAGTGCTGCAGTGCACTTACTTGACTCTTGTTTTCATTGCTTTGTTTATCAGTTTCCCTTATAAATGATCCTGATCCCTTATCGTTAGTATCGTTACTATGCAAATTTCATACACTAAAACTGTAACCAGGAATCGGATGACTATAACTGCCTTACCAGTTATTTTCCTCTTGCCATTATTATGCGACGTGACGTGCGTGAAATAACACTAGCGGCATTGATTAACGGCAACGGCAGAGGTTAGTACAGACCATGTAACGGGTGCGGAACTGTTTATTTACACATTTATATATATTATTTGTATATTTTTCTGGGAAACGTACACCTACGTTTCGGTCGTTTTTGTTAATGCGTTGCAACTGTGATGGTTAGGTTTTTGTCATGTCGGTATTCAGTTTACACAATGCACTCATTCAGTAAGGCATCATTATTAATTTGTACTGTAGTTGCTAGCCAGTTGACAAGTGTACAAATCACTCTCTTTACAGAGGTAGTATGTTTACTGTTTGCGTATTATTATAATAGCTTGCGTATGTTTAGACCAGCTTTTCTTTAAGACCAGGTGAAACTGGTATTTGTAAATAATAAGCCTATATTGATCCAAATATGTACTGTATGTAATTCTATGCATCATTAAAAGTCAGTTGTAAAGAGGTTGGGAATATGTTAATAGCCACATGGGCGTATTGGGCAGCATAAAACATCTCATATACTGGTTATCCGTGTATAGCTGGGCTCGCCCTAATGCCTCTGTGCATTTGTGTTACTGCTGGCAGGGCTGCTGTAGACCATTCACAAAGCCAAGGTCAGGCAAGGTTGCTTGAAAGAGGTCCAGGCCATTCATCTTGGATTTTCATGTCAGTTTTATTTTTGTCGGGCAGTTTATGCTCTAAAAGTGGGGTGCCTCTTAGAATCAGGGGCATCTTAAGACGTGTGTAAATACAGTATTGTGATGTCCTGCCTGTACACAACAGCCACATGTAAGAAAGTTGGTGCAAGAAATACATAGTTTGCTCCGAGACCCAATTTACCTTCATTAAGTGTTGGCTTTGTGGAAATGACATGAAACTCTTAAGTACAGTATTTGATTTCACGAACGTAATGTAGTTCAGGTTGTGTCAGTGGCTCATAATTCTTTATAATTACGGTAGGCCTGTGCGAATACCAGTTTTTCAATGTGAAGCGAAGTGCGAAGCGAATACTTACTATTCGTGCGAAGCCGAATCGAATAGTGGATAACTTTGCCTGCTATAATTTAAAATACTAAAATTTGTAATTGTTAATTTTAAACTGATTTTTGCAGTCAAAAACACACAAAATATTTAAAAAAGGGTACTTAACAGTTATAAAGTAAAGCTAAGTGTATTAAATTTTGTATTACAGTAGAACCCTGTTATAGTGTTCCCACTTATGTTTTCCTGGCTATAATGCTACCTTCATTTGGTCCCTAAAACTTCTTTATAATAGGATATTACCCTCTTATAATGTTTTCCCATATATAATGTAAACATTTTTTGAGTCCCTTGAGAAACATTATAACAGGGTTCTACTGTAGTAAACAAAGACAATACACTGAACAGTTAAAAATCAATGTGTCCTGCAAAATTAAAGTTGATAAACTAAACAAAAAAAAATGTACTGAAGAAATATTACGAGAGTATTAACCTGCTACTTGTTTATTAGAAATAATTCAATCAAACATTCAATAAACTGAATCTGAATAAGAACAAATTCACTTGTAGTCTTACAATTACAATTTAACAATTTGGATTAAAAAATTGCACAACGGACTCCTTACAAATTATAGCCATGCTGATAGTTTTAAATTACGAAAGTACACATACATTTGTTTACAATGAAAAATATGAATGCACTTGTGTTACTGATGATACTGTAATTCACAGTATGTACATACAGTATTGTTTAATGCAAATAAAAGAAGTAAAAGAATAATACCAAGTATGCATAGTGCTTCAGAAAGTTTTGCACTTCCAAATTAAATAATACGTACAACTGAAAAATGTACATTTTCTTGTAAGCCTTACGATTATTGCTGGAATTTAACAACTAAGTTAAACATTTTCACTACAACTTAAAAATAAAGGCCATGGCTTGTTCTGTACTAATTTTACATTATAAAGAAAAATGGGCGAATAAAAAGTTTACTTATTTTTCAAATTAGCATGTAAAAATACTAGCTGCTCCACATGTTCGGGCAAGAGGCTTTCCCTACGACTACTGACCACATTTCCTGCTGAAGAGAAAAGTCTTTCCGAAGATACTTGAGTTACAGGAATACCTAAATATTTTACAGCTACCTGTGCTAGGTGAGGATATTTGCTTCTGTCCTTTTTCCACCATAACAGTGAATCATCACCCCTGTTCAGGCGTTGTTCTTTAAGGTATCTTCTTTCTTCATCTGATTCTTCATCTGTGTCTACTCGATCAGGAATAGAATCTAGGACACTCAACAAACTTGATGCCTGCTCCTGAGAGGATGTATGTATTTTTTTTAGATAAGTTATTTTCTTTTGTCAAAAGTCTTAGTTCAGAAATCAGTGTAGCCTCGGCTTCTGTGTCAGAAATCAACACACCTTTGAACTTTGGATCCAGTAGCATTGAAGTGCGATTCACAGACTCCATAATAAATTTAGGAAATCTGGATTTCAAAAATTTCGTCAATGCTCTTGCAAACGTTACTCCATCTTTCTTCTGGCGAACATGCAATTCAAGGTTGGCCAACAAGCAGTGTAGTATTGGTATTACCATTGAAGATGTTGCATATTTTTCTCCACTCATTTCTTCTGTGGCTTCTGCAAGCTGTTTTAAGATCTCGACAATACCTTCTGCTTGCTTCCTTTCTGACAAGGAAAGCATTTCTGTAGAGTTTGATTCTGCATGTTCAGCTACCAGAGCAGGTCTTATCTGTATCAGCCTCTTCAGCATAGCAAACTCAAAATTCCAACGTGTGTCCACATTTTGGACAACCTCCAGCTTTTGCATGTTCATCTGTGCTTGAAGATTGTGCAGCCGTTTTCTGGCAGACCTGCTTCGACGGTAATGGCCAACAATAGCTCTTGCTTTGGAAAGGAGTGTTTGTGTTCCTGCACATTCCTTCTTTGCGTCTTCAATTGCTAGCTGAAGTGAATGGGCAAAACAGTTACATGCATTTTCGTGAAACAGAGAAGAACACGCTAATTTATAGTTTGCTGCATTATCAGTTATACAAAATATAGGTATAGTGGCATTTTCAACAGAAATGCCCCAGTCACACAAAACTGACTTAATTGCTGTAGCAATGTTGACACTAGTGTGAGATTCCTGAATTACGACATTACTCATGGCAAATGAAACCAGAGAAAAATCTGGCCTTAGATAGTGGCACGTCAGACTAATATAGCTGTCAGTGGAACAAGAAGTCCAGCCATCTGATGTTAGTGATATGGCTGACAGTGATGGGAGGTCTGCAGCAAGCATTGGCTGAAGTGCCTGTTTAGTTTCTTCGTAAAGGGCTGGGACATAGTGTTCAGAAAATGTTGTCCGACAAGGTACTTGGTAAGTTGGGGTTACATGCCGATTGGCCATAAGTTCTTTGAAACCCTTCCCTTCTACAAAGTCGTATGGCAGCAACACCGTTACCAACATTTTTGTAATTTGTTTCGTGATAGACCGAGCTCTGGGGCATTTTTGTGGACTTCATGAATATGTCTGAAATGGTTGGCTGTTGTAAGTTTGGATTTAAAGGGTTTTTTTTTGGTTTGGTTGTGCTGTGATGGTGTCCTTTTTATGCTGCATCATTTCATTGTATAATGCTGCATGTTTGGCTTGCAAGTGATTTTGTAATGTAGTAGTTGTACCTGAAACCAAACCAGAATATAAAGGTAAGTAAGTGTGTGTGTGTGTGTGTGATGTGTTTGTACAAATATTTGATAGAAAATAGACATGTATAGGTTGTACAGTAATTTGTGGAAACTTTGTGCTTTTACATGGTAAATATTAAGGACAGCTACTCATCATGTAGCGGCCAAACTATTAAATTTAGAGGTAGGCCTATAGTTTACTTATGAGAAATGTTTCTATAGATTTTAGTAGTAGTCCCATGTAAAATAAGTCAGGTTACTTTTAAGTAGGCTTAGATAAGGTTAGTAAAGGTGAGGTAACCTAACCTAAAAATAAAATTTTAAATAGGTCTAAGCCAACCTTAAATAACCTTACAAAAATTTTAATAGGAATACTACTAACATTTGTAGAATCATTTTTCATCAATAAACTACTTCTAAACAATAGTTCCGCTGGTACACAATGAGTAGTGATTCTTAATATTTACCCTTTACATTTTGTTTTAAACTAAGCTTTCATCACGACATTTATAATAGTATAAATAGGTTAGAGCATCTGGATTGGGATTATTCCGTCAAGTTTGGAATAGGATGTTGTATCAAACGTCTGGATTGAACAACCAATATATACATACTTAACATTATTTTGTCTCGCATAGTTGTTTACCTCGTAGCGTTTTAAGCTGCAGTTCGCAGGAGTTACATATCGTAACACTGTTGCTGTTGTCCACTTTAGTGAAATAATTCCATATCATACTAGTTTTTCTTCTTTTGGGCATTGTTTCAGAGTTTAAATCGGACATTTCCGTTGCTACGCTTCACGTACGGTAGCGACCAAACACTTGTGTTGTTTATCTAATTAATTGACTGAACAAAGAAATGACTGTCGGAGTCAAAATAATTGTATCAATTGTTATGTCATATAGATCGATTGTCGAACACAACGTACATAGCGACCGATTGTAAACACACGCGGTATTTATTGATACGAGGAACGAGATAAATAATACGTTACGAATTATTCGAAACTTGCGAGTAATGGAAACGTATTTAACAGCAATCGAATATTAAATGATACTTCGATTCGATTCGCATTTGCGAAGCTTCGCACAGGCCTATTTATAATTACTTCTTTCCTCACAGGTGTTTGGTAACATAAAGTTTATTTAATTTAATGTAATAATTTAAATAGTTGTTTAGAAAGATGTGCCTGTTTTAGCTAGTCAGCAGGTACCTACCGTATATGTGATTTGTGATAAACTAAGCACTTCTGAAAATCAACCTGTGAAAAAAAATAATTGCGCTAACAGCATATACAGTGCATCATTCAAAATTCACAGTGGTTTCCTCACTTCTTGTACTATTCTTTGACGGCAAATTACCTAATAAAGTTAGTGTATTTTATAACGAAATATTATTACAGATTGTAGGTTAGATTAGTGTATGATAATAAAAATATTAAAGAGTAGCTCGACTCATTTTAACAACTACACTAGACCCCCAATTTAATGAACTCTGGATTTAAGGAAGGTAGCAATTTTATGAATATACAATATCAGGAATCCTTAAAAAATATATATCAATAATATTGTAAGAAATTATATTGAAAAATTTTAAAAACAAATTACGTATGTAAATCATAAAGGTAAAATATGAGCTGCAGTTATTACTTGACAAGTCACAATATTTGAAATAAAACCAGGGTAAATCTAGTATTAAAAAATGTGGCAGGGATGGTTTGAAAATGGCATGCCATCACCGACTGTGCCAAGCCAGGACTCTCTTCTTGCCATTACTTCAACATATTAGAGCCTATATGGAGGTTGTACTTATATACGCATCACTATGGGTCATGTGCAAATGTTCATTCAACTGTAGTATGGCCTTCCTGCATATTATTTCTCCACTGTACGTAGTTAAAAACAATTAACTTGATGCATATAGTTTTGTTTGAACAGTGCATTTCATAAAATGCACACTTTACATCACCAGTAAGGACGATTAATGCACCACTTGTCAGCAATATGTAGAAACCTTTTTGTCGTCATGGCTATGTCAATTTTTGGAAATAAATTAAGGTGTTCGTGGCTCATTCATTGCGTAATCCGAACTCCTAATTTACTGTTATGCAACATACTGGTTGTGATAGCGATTCTTTGACACCACGTATACTTGTAGTTTTTCAACGATTTTGTGTAAGTACGTCATAAAGTTGTGTTTTCTTCTGGTTGAATGTCAGCAAATGCTGTAGTGGCGCAATCATCTATCTTGTAAATGGTTGCATAGTTGCACTATTTAGCTGCCCTCCCTGTACGCGATGTATTCCTACTTTCATGTACAATCATTTGTGGGTATTTATACTAATTAACTTGATGTCAGTGGACATGGGATTATTTTGACGATACTGTGGTTTATACTGAAGTTAGATGTATCGGTGAGTCTTCTTCTTACTCTGGTGAATATTTACATAATAATCATTGTAATGGCTACTATTGAATGTCTAGTATATGTGCACCAGTGCGTTAAAATTTGAGTGACAATGGATGATTGTTGCTACTAATTTAACGTGTATTTTAGTCCTGAAGATTTCTTAATGATGTAAATTATTATTTTGTTAATGTATTGCCTCTTTTTTTGCAAAAAGAATTAAAATTCAACTTTTCGCTCCCAAGAAGGCACTTGGGAACTCTGTTTTCTCTCTTTTTGGAGGGCTTGGGAGAGGACCCCAAGGTGTGTCCCTTCTGTTGTTCAGAGGTATACTTTTAATCAGAAGAAGTTTGTAAATATTAATTTATATTTCAGCTATCACTCTACTTATTTTCTGTTAAACACTATAGAAGACGGCCTGTGCGCTTACGAGAAGGCATGCGGTGCTTTCATATTTTTGGGGGAAAGGTCAATCTATCTGCCATTCAGAGTGCTTTTTATCTGAAGATAACTGTCTATTGATATAAATGTATTATATTTTGATTATTACATTTCTCATTTTCACAAAAAACGAAACGAAAGTTCGGGCATGACTAGATGAATTTTGAGGAAAAGTGCAATTTTAAAATTTGATGATAGAGTTGGGGGCAATATAGGTCTCTAGCAATTTAAAGATTTTATGAATTTGAAGACTGTAAGTAACCCTAAGTATGTATTTATTCGTTAAATCTGATGTCTTAGTGTATGTCATATTGTTTGAAAATATTTATTTTTCTTTGACGTAATAGTTTTAAGGATGCATTGTCAGGGTTTGTTGAACTCCTATTTGTACGAATTTGCTCCTATTTGACATATGGTTGGTTAGAGTCTAGATGCTTGATGTACATGTTACATTGCTGTGGTGCAAGTTTTACTATCTGTAAATTAGTTTGTCTTTAAGCAGAGAAATTTTCGTTTACTTACCGTGATTAGAAATGGAGTACCGGTAGTCCCTGAAAAGATTTGGTTAGGTTTTTTATTGATTTTAACAGTCACTGTACAACTTATTTAATATCCTCACTCTTACATGTTTTGATTGAATTTTATTAGGTATTGATTGTATTTTTGATAATTTACTATTTGTAATATTAATTTTTTTAATGCCTTTCAGATTTTCTTTTAAAGTGTACTTTTTTGCCATTCAGCCAACTCACTGATTGGTGCATTAAATTATTTATTTTGTAGAGAGTATATTATTTTTTTTTACTAGTAAAGTACTGATGTACAGTATTTTCATTTATCTCTCATCATATGTTAGTTTGGCTGATTTATTACAGTATTTATAGTTAAATCACTGAATATAATACAGTATCTTTATACCTTCTGAGCAGACTGTTTATTGGTATATTTGATGATTTTTTGACACATTGTGTGATTGTAATACTATCCACATTTCTTATAAAAAAAAAGGAAGTGTAGCATCTCTATTTAAATTCTGTAGGTAAGTAATGCTAGTGCGTATATTAATTAGTGTGTGTGTGCACGTGTGTGTGTGCGCATATGTGTGTTCAGAACTTATTGTGGTTGTACGTAGTTTGCTTGCACCAAGTGTTTTATTACTTTTTTTTATGGGTAATTATGATTCTTCCTTAGTTTCTGAAGTAAATATATAATTTTTTCCCTACGTGTTATTTCTTTTGAGTGCAAACAAGTTAGTATTACTGGGCTGGTTATAAAAAGTTGGTGAAGAAGTGTTTGATGTTTTCTATGAAAACTTGGCAGTGCTGACATACTGTAGTTGGAATGTAACAAGTAGTTAAAATTTGTTAAAAATCTGTAGTTGTGAGTTCTTAGTAACATGTATTTGTGTGGAAGTATTAGTCACATCATTGCTATCGTTATTGTAGATAGAGTATACGAAAAGGAACTATACAATAGTCATATTCAGTATTATTTTTGAAACTTGGAACTGAATATGGGAGTTATTCTTGGCGGTATATTCGTAACCATAGCTAGCAGAAAGTTTAGAGATCACTGTCACTGGATCATCTTAAAGGACAATTAAAAAGAAGAATTGACGGAGCCACAAAAGTCATTCCTGAAGTTACTGTTTGGTGCAATAACGAACCGCATCAACTTTGGTACAAAAATTGCATTTAGAAATGGTTTGATAGTGATATATTTCTCATAATTGGACTCATTGGACTCTACCTAAGTCAGTCAATGTCCTCTTTAATGCTTATACAATGATACTTCCATCTCTAATGATCCAGCAGTTTACATGCGAGGAACTGCCCGAGACAACTGCATAGAACTGGCCATGGAGAATATCTGTTAGAGTAAACAAATTAAAGAAAGTGAGGGTAAACTTCAGTGTTGTGTACATGAAATCGGAATACCAATGAAGAAAGAGGCCCTCTTGCACCAGCGCAGATTACAGAAAAATAGAAAGTGCATTATTACGTAAGTTCTCACATGTCATTGCAATGCGTGAGGCATTACCTTATCTTCGCCAAATTGTTTCAAACAAGTTTTTCACAATTGTATATTACATTTTGTTGTAACCTGCAGTACGTTGTCCTTCAGTATTACAAGCATGTAGAATATTTCAGTTGAGGAAAGATGTACAGTCTGTACCGTATAAGAATCAAACTTTTTGACAGATCATAAGACAGTAGAACTGTGTAAACAAACACATTGTGTATCCTTCTGCCACCATGTGTTTTCCAGCTGATAATCAAAACATGTCAACAGTTAAAAGTGTATGATTTTGCATAGATTTGATACTAAACGGCGCAGCTTAATTGCTATAAACAAAACATTAAACATTTTCGTACAAAAAGAATTTATTGAGTCGGCGCCTTGAAAAAACATATTTATGTATAGGTCTACCACAAGAACCATAAGTGTTTACGCACAAATTCTGTTAAATAATTTATAAGTAACTTTAAAAAAAATTTTTTTTTGTGTAGTACTTTTTCTTGGCAGATTACCTGACTCTTATTTAGCAACTTTTTTTTAGACATGCCAAGCCAAGCAGCGATAGTTATCAAGGCTAAATGTTTCTCCAGTTCCTGTCTTCGAAACATATCTTAATATCCCGTTGCCGTTGAAGATCGGCTGGGTTTTTTAATCTCGTGTTGCAATGTATGAAATTTACGTATAGAATAATAAAATAACACCTTATAAGATAAGAATCACGAACACACACGAACACACAAGAAGCTCACATTCACAATGGCCATACTTTGTTTTGGTTGCCAGTATAGGTCGACTTATAACGGTGCGATTGTTTGTAAAATAGTTACAGAAATGACTCAATTTAAATAGGATAAAATAGTTAACTGACTAGTGTTGGATACAGGGACGTGTTATTATATTAAGGTTCCTTCAAAATGCTTACTTATTTCTCACGTATAATACACACTATTTTCAACATTGGCGATGGAAGTTAACCAATATGTTGTTCAGGGCTGCCGCTACTGTTTCATCAGGCCATACAATCACATCAGGTTGTTTAAATGGCATGTTATTCTAGCACATGTTTCAAATATTGGTAGAATCGGCTGTCAAAATACGGAATTCTTATATGGAATGGACTGTAGTAAAATGAAACTTGTGAAGTAAATATCCTATGAAGTACAATACTAGAATTTCTTTTGTAGTGGGAGGTTTTATGTAGATATAAAAATTAAAAGAATAAAATTTTTATTTGTTTTATTGAGAATAACTTATTGATAAAGCTGTTGGTTATCTGCTATTTCTTGCAGTCAACAAAGTACAATATTATTTTAATTTTTGCTTACAAATTGATATACAACTGTAAATGATTTGCAGTACATAAATACGGTAATAAAATTTTTGTAGTTGCAATTCTACGCACAAAGGAATTTTCTTATTAGAGGATTGATGTAGTTCAGGAGTACCTGAAGTACAGTAGTAGTAGTTAAAGCTTAAAACTCGAAATATTTTAACGGAAAAGAGAAAAAATAAAACCAACTAACAAGCATATGCCTTGGCAGCAAGTGTTGCCGCCAGTTTAGCAACTGACATAACGGATATCTCGTAACTGCTTGTACGGCAGCCGTTAATGTATCGGGTATCACATCAAAGATTCGTTATTAGGATGTGTGAAGGCAATATGACGGGATACCTGATACATTAAGAGAAAACCAAGGAGCCAGCCAGGGAGTGGGTCAGATTGTCATGTTACTATCTACACAATGCCGTGTTGGCAGTGGCGTCATTTAGGGGGGAGGCAAATGCCCCCCCCCTGGATTTAGAATAATGTGTGTATATTTTTTTTTTATTTTGTTATTTACATAATAACGTAAGCACATAAAACCGAAGTTTTATTATTAAAGTTTATAATCTATACATGCTTAATTAATAAAACAGATGCAACAAGGTCGCTGTCACCAAAAAAATACTCCCCACCCCCCTAAGAAAAATCTGAAACGACAAACTCTGCGCGTTCGGAAATCATGGCTGGTGATGTGGCCGATGTTAGAGGCCATTGGCTGTAGAGTTACACCGTGCACATTGTTATTTATAATCATCACTCTCATAAAGCCTTTGTTTAAAATCCTGCCATCAACACTGGTTAACGATTTTTGTATTTTTACTGAGAAAAGCTTTGGAATCCTAGTTGCAAATAAAGACTTAGTAATACTAACTTTGCAAAATTGCATAATTAAGTTAGTTGTAGTATTGTTAAGGCTTCCACAACAGGGTTTCCAAAATGTTTCATTGTATAGGTAGCCTACAAAAAAATTACAGTCAACAATCAATCTCACAAGGATACTTCAGATATGTTTATGAGAACTGAGCACAAAACACCATTAGGCCTATCAAAATTAATTCTGCAACATTTACAAAAAATCAGAATAAAAAGAAATTTTGAATAAGATTACAAACATGCTGAACCACGCAAATTTCAAGTGTCTGCATACCTTCTCTGATGAGGTCAATCCTTTGCAGAAAAGTAAAAACACTGCTGGAAAAAGGTTTAGCACGTAATCCACACACACACTTGCATCCACGTTTTTGTTTCATTCATTTTATGTATCTTGGATTTTAGTCTCGCAAGATCATTTTAAATCCCTAGTTTACGTAGCGCAGCAACGAAATTAAATAAAAAACTATTATATTAACTTTGCAGTATTACCGTGCAGCGCAGGAAGTAGCCAACATATTGGATTCGTGTAAATTGTAAAACCAACTGCCGGTGACCAATGTCGTCAACTGAAGTCTAAAGAAAACCACTAATGGTACTTGAATAATCACCGGAGACCTGTCTTATCAATAGAAAAAAAAATTTTCAATTTACTACTTGCAGTCTTTGCCTGCCTATTTATCAACGCATAAGTTACAAAACTTGACCGATAATACATTATCTGAAATCACAGTAAGTGGTAACAAAACCACTAAAGTGGCAATTCTGCTGGGTTCGGCTATATTCGTTTCACTTCGGAGAGAAAGCACTGCAATCGTAGCTTCTAACACAGCGTCACTTAGCGAATCCCCTCTCGTGTTCCCACCATCCGGCCACCCCTCCAACCCCTTCATTCACCCGAATACTATCGCGGCAACTCTACACACTAGAAGTGTTATTGGAAGCACTTTTAAACAGCTTTATTTGGTTGTTTACGAGTTCTTATATTCTAATTGACAGTATTGTAATCTGAGCGGAATTCGTAAAAGATACATCTGCACTAGTCACAGTTAGCTTCTAGTAGAGACAAGGTTACAAATAAATGTTTATTATAATCAGAGAATTGTCAGGAAGCTGCCTGGGCAAGTACTGCTTGCCTTGCTTACCCTGACGAGATGCCACTGGTACCAGCTCAATAGTAACTAATGCTTAAATTTCAGTTATTGCTACCATAACTAAGTATTTTCCATAGTGAAAGATGTTGCAGGCATGTTGTTGTCACTTTAATTTATGCTCTTCAGAAATTTAGTTTTCAATACGGACTAGCATGACTGTAACCATGCAGGAATGTGGGCTGACAATTTTGTAGGATTTGTAATGCAATTCCTTTTTCTACATTTGGGATCAAAATGTTTGAAACTGAATAAACTACAGGAAAACTCTGTTATAAAGTTTCTAAAAGTATTGAAAAATGTAATCTTCTTAAAAGGGTCAAATTACTATTGATTCATAGACACTGTAAAAATTATTGATACGTATTAGGGGGGGGGGGGAACTTCTTAATATGGTTTCACTGTATTTGTGTTAATGTGCTTATACTGTATGTGTTAATAGCCAGTGTAATGAGGAGTTGTAAAAGCTGTCATGTTGCTGAGCACGGCAAATACTGATACTAATGACCTGTGAACTGCTCGCACAGCTCTGAATGGCCTTCTGTGGCAATGATGTATGCTGATCACCTTTGTGTAAACCATTAGTTGCCAATGCTATGTGCTGGGAAGTATCAAAGCATCTTCATTTCATTGCACTTAATATTGCTAGGGTTGTGACTAAACAAGAGGAGAAAAAAACTGTTGCTAATCATCCAGTCTCCTGTACATAAAGTTATATTTATTTTTAAGAAACCATTTTATACAGGCTAATGGTGATAGTTTATTTTAAGCTGAAGTTTGTAATAATGATGAGAATGGAGATAGAATAACTGGTGCACTTTCTTAACCTTTTAATGTACTTGCATGATGTAAGGAGAAAATTTGTGAAAGTACTGTTTGTTTTTTACAGCAGATAGCGCAAACTACAGTAATGTTTGCCTCCTATTGGTTTTTCTGTTTCAAATGTCCTGTAATAAAAGTTTCTGTTTCTTATCTCACAACTACATGAGTTACAACACTCATAATGAAGCCAGTACGTATTGTAATTTCTAAGATTCGTGATAAGGTTAGGCCAGGATCTTGATATTAACTAGCATAAACAGATTTTTTGTTTCCTGTTTTGTGTTATTTCAGTAGAACCACAATTTTACAAGGCCTTATGGTTCCCGATTATAACCTCGTAAAATTGCTTTCATAAAATTGAGGACTCGTAAAATGGAGTTTAGACCTCATAGTGCCCGAGAATGACCTTGTAAAAGCGCAATTTCATAATATCAAAGACTTGTAAAATCAGGGTTCTGCTAGTAGTCTAATTTTTTTAGAAAACGTGGATTCCACGAATTTTTTTTTAATGTGAAAATGTGTTATAATGTTGTTTTTTCCTCCAAAAATATGTCACTGTTGCCAATAGTGTTTCAGTTGTACTCGTTCACCATTTGTAAATGCTGTACCATTTTTTTTTTTTTTTTTTATAAAAGTTTTAATGTTGCCTTGACCTACTTTGCACACTGGGCTCTGTGTGAAGCTTTGTTTAAGAGTTAGCCTCTTTTTTTTATGCTCTACTTCTTTAAAGACTGACATAATTAACAGGATAATTCTCTGGAATTATTTTGTTACGTAGTGTAACTGTTTAATCAGAAAAGCCATTAAAATATGCTGCAATGTAGTGTGTACCAGGTAGGCAACCATCTTGATACTTGAAAATTTGTGTGTTCTACAGTAATTGCAACTACTGTATTATGGATTAGATTGTGATATATTACTTCTCTTTAAGTAACTGAAAGTACCAGCACCTAAGTCTGGGGAAATAGTTGCAGTAATTTAATTTAATTGAATAAATAAGTTATCGTAATTTTGTTGTGTGTTAAAAAGTTTCACAGTGTAATTTGTAAACAAAATGTACTGTATGTATTTAATACTATTGAATAACTTTGTTAGTAAAATTATTTTCATGATTTTGTGGTGTAAAATATTTGTGTGGCATTACTAGCTGCATTTTGTGGACATATTCAGCAACTCAAAATTTTTACTTTTTTTTTTGTTGCTTTTTTTAATTGTCAAAATTGTCTTCAAAACATAATATCCAAGAAAAGGCATTGATTAAATAATGCCACATGATTTATTGACCACTGTACGTGTAAGCTCATCATTGTTCAGTGTCTTATGTTTTTGGTTTCCTACAGTTAGTACTGAAGAACCTTCTGTCAATTTGTCTGTGTGCACTTGTGTTGTACAGAAGTGCACATATAATTGGTCTTAGTTTACAGCAGAAGTTGCTGTGGTTGCAATACGTACATTGAAATAGAATGAGGAGTGTTTGCTAGATTTTTTTACAAGTAAAATAATTTTGTCCACTTTCTGCCAAGAAGTTAAACTGGCCAAATGTGCTTACAATGTACGAGTATGGTCGGCCACTTGGATGACTTGCACTGACAAAGCCTGTGGTCCCTGTTACACTGTGTTACTACTGTAGTGTTCTCGTAGATTGTAGGAGAGTGTCACTGTCAACTAACTGATGTGCGTGTTTAAGGCTGTGGTTTACATCCATTCTTTTAAAGACAGTTGTTTTTCCCGTTTTACCACTTTTTAACAGTTTCGTGTTGTTGCAATTGGAATGTGGTACAAATGTTGTTGAGAGTTTGATTTTCATTGCTTGTTAAGACTGATAATGTGTAAAGTTGTTAGTGAATGGGTTTTGTAACTGAAAGAAGTCTTCACCACTGCCACATTTAGGACTGATTGCCTTCTTGCCTGAAAAGATCACGTAACGACGGAATAAACAATATGACTGAAGAACTATTCTGAAAATTTTCAGGGTTTGTGATACTTTGCTAATTATAAACACTTGAATTATTTTATTCTATTCAAGTCGGATAAAATCAGTTTTACTTGCAGTTTTTATGGTAGCAATAGTAATAATAATATTTGTCTTGTCAATGAGGACATCAGCAATGATATAAAGATAAGCTTTCAACTGTAGACTTTAGATAATGGCCACTGTATATTTCCTCTGTGTTACCATATTTCATTTGTAGGACAAGGTCCAGAACTCTGCAAGCCTTAAAAAAGAAGTTTACTGTATTTGTACAGTATATGCCGTACAGCAGTTCAGCTTAACACAATGTTATTAAATATTATCTCGAAGTTAAAATTCACAATTTATAAGTAATTATATTAAAAGTGGCCACATCAGGCTGTGAATAATAATGTTTGCTCGCAGAAAAGTGAGGCCCGCGTACTGTACATATTTTGACATCGTTAAAATTAATTGAGCTAGCAGAAGTTCTTTGATTACAGCAATTATGTATCTGTTTTACGTACTGTATGTAGCCCGTGAATGACAATTCAGTAGAGTAATACTTACATATGGTTAACAAGGTCTGTTTAAATTGTTGTCTTGGAGAAAAAAAATTCCCGTTATTACATTTATTGAATGGGAGATGTCATTTCTTGGGCAGCTATATTGTGTCTCTCACACCATGGTTGCACTGAAACCGTACATGCTAAAGAGTATGATTAAAATAAATTATTGTAAAAGCTGTAGTGTTAGGGCTTGTATTTTAGTCACCTCAATAAAAGTTTTATTCCCTACATTTTTCTGTATTGGCTGTATTGGTGATGGAGTGCCAGTGGAAGGCTTCTGGAGGTTTGTGTTGAATTTACTTGTGTGATGTTTTGTTAGGTGTTGCTTCTCAACCATTGCACTGTGTTACTGCACTCTTGTGAAATATATTTCTTCTGAAATGCCCGTTAGTAAACCACAACGTTTTGGTTGCTCAAATTTATTTGTAACAGTTTCAATGTTTGAAGGAATTGGTATATACTGTGTGTGTGTGCTTGTTAATGTTTTAAAAAAACTTGTGACTTGGCAGTGTCTGCTGCTTTAAAAAGCAAGTTATTTGTTAATCCATGTTAATCTGTTACAATACGTGTTATACTGTAAACTGATCACTAGTTAATGTAATGCATGACTTAGTAACTTGTAACGTCTGTCTTTCTGTAAGTGTTTTTAGAAGTCACTGTGCAGGTGCTTCTGTTTTGTGCGATCGTTGTCTGAAACATTGGAGCTATCGTGCTTGCTCCCACTTTGCTTTTAATGCGTGGTTTATGGGAGGCATAAATTATGATTTGTATTCACAAATTGAAGTACTTATCTTGAACTAATTTATTGTTAGTTTTTAATTGTTGAATTTAGTGTATAGTGTTTAAAAACTACTAAAGGATTTTTATTTAGTGTTAAGCCTGATTCTATGCTGTACCAGTTGTATGTTGATGCTGTTGAGTCACCTGTGCGTCATCTACGTTGAGAATTATATTTGATTATTCATTTGAAATCTCGCACTAATTATGGAAGAGAAACAGAATGTACAAGACACTATCATACATAAATACACAAAATTGTTATTGTAAAGCTAAGAAGTTTTGGAAGTTAGTAATGTGGGAAATTTGGGGACGAAATCCTAGAAGAATAATTTTTTTTTCCTTCCCAATTATGTAAGTGAATATTACAGCTAGACATTTGCGAGCAAGAGTTATTTTAGTCAAGTCGAGTTCGAGTCGAGTCCGTTATAAAAAGCTCGTGATGTTTGAGTCGAGCGAGTTGTCTTTAAAATTTTTAAAATGCAAGTTCTGTCAAAAATATTTTATTCCTGCATTTATGTAAATAATACTTATAAGCTTTGTAGTCTGTTTTCTGCTGTTATTGAGTATTTATAAGTCAAACTTCTTTCACTTTTAGTTTATTACTATCACTTGGGGCCAACACCACTTCCAAACAAATTCTGTTAAGTTAATAAAAGCAAATTGAAATAGCTTCAAGTTATGCCAGTTGCATGCATTTAATAATACGAAACTCATAATATAACAAATATAATTCACATTATAAGTAGTTATCTTCAACTAGAAAAATATGCTAGAAATAAAAATATTATTAGTTATTACAAAAACTAAGTTTAATAACACAAACTAATTCAGATGTTACATAAATGTAAAGTTGCATACAGTAATAACATTAAAACTCATTGCGTTTTGAGTCTTTCATGCAGGAAAATAAGTTGCTCATCATGCTTAGGTGAAAAATGTTCCCGCTTTGAGGATATTGTGTTTCCAGCAGAGGAAAATAGCCTTTCGCTTGCCATTTGTGTGGCATTTTGGTCCAAAATATGGTAGTATTTGCTATTAAAAAAAAAAAAAACAATGAAATTACATTTTGTTACGGCTTTAGAATGTTCATGAACCTGAGACGTATTATCACTCGACAACAAGCTTAATCAATTTAGCAACTAAGTGATGTCCCGGCACAGTAAATAAAGAAGCTATGTTAAAACTTTGATATATCAATAGAGCGGCAGCAAGCAAACAAGACAACGGAGTTATTTTGACTCTATTACCCAAGTTGCTGCCATGAGAGAGTTGGCATCGGTAGATTGTTACACTAGCCAAATAGATGACACGTTTCGGTGTTTGGAACAAGATAAGGATAAAAAAGAAAAGACGGTGTTAAAGTGTGTTTCATTTGCTCTGATTAGCCCTTTGTGGTTATTTGGTCCTTAAAATTGCCGGATACTGAAGAAAGGAACCTAAAAATATGTTTTTGTTTTCCTTTACTCTCGTGTTTGTACACGAACATGGTTTGTTGTAACGTATACTACAAATCTTTCTCATGCAGTCATTTAATATCTTCTGACAGAATATGCAGCATAGCTGTATTTTTAGGATCAATCTAGCACGTGTGTTTGCGAGTATTAGTTTATATTTACAGTGCTGGAGGAATTGAGGTAGTGACGTGCAGTTGGACAATGAGTTAAAAAATAGTGAAAATCGTTTAATCCATATTTGACTTAGATCAGTTGAAATGTATTATAAAACTGTAAATTTTGGGTAGCTTAAAATGTAAATTAATTTTTTTTAATGTCAAGTTCTTTTCGAGGTTTTGAGCCATCGAGTCAAGAGTTCGAGTAATGAAAAAAAAACTTGACTCGAAGCTCAAATTTCGAGTACTCACAGGTGTCTAATTACAGCCTCCAAATAGTAATGTGTGACTCCGACAAATTATTTGGTCATTAAGTCGGCAGAAACTATTTTTGAGAATTGTTCATTTTGTGTTTTTCTTTACTGACTTGTATAATCGTGTTGGCTTTAGTTAATGTTTCAGCTTTAATTATTTGTGTACTACTCTGTCAAGTGGGCAGGTAGAAGCAGTCATTATTGGTTGTATTTCCATGGACAGCTGCACAGAGTCCTGTGTACCATTGTACCAACACACAACTGGAACTTTTGCAAAGTTTGTAATGCATCATCATTTATATAGAGTTAGTTTAAGGTGGAACAAGTGGTTTGTTAATTGCAAAATTGCTGTATTTATTGTTACGTCGTTTTTAGCTGTATCATATTGTGGTCTGGAACCATTCAAGGTTTCATAGTATAAAGTCTTTTGGTTTGAATGGTGATAGAATTTGACGGTAGTGTGTTGTGCAAAGAAGCGTAAGAAGTGTCTGTATGGTGACTTCAGCAGGTATCTCTCTCTTGTTAAACACTAGTCACTTGCGCTTGTCTTTAATTAAAGGAAATGTAATAATAGGCATGGGCTGGGAAATAATACTGGAAACTTGTATCGAGTGCCTAATGAAGCGCAGTTGTAAATAGTACAATAAAATTGTAAATATGGTTAACTATAAATATATAAATATTAAATATATAACTTGTAAATAGCTATTCTGATTTATAAATATATTGTAAATCTGTTCACAGAAATAAATATTTTTATTTCAGCCGGATACTGTTTTTGTGCAAGACCACTACTTGTAAGTTTGCATACTTGTTTCGTTACTGATCATATAGGTTTATTGTAGAGTTACTCTGATGCCAACGCTAAGTACTGTATCAACAATGGCTAATATCTATCCCCTAAAAAAAATATTGGTATCTGCAGGTATCATACTATGCATGTTTCCTTAATGTGGTGTGATATCAGGCCAACATATTAGTATGGGTTTTTAAATATATGTACTCTGATTCAAAATTTGTGTTGCAACGCTTAAGGACTGGTGGACTTATTCAGTAAAACAAAACTTGTTTTTATACATGGGGTCGGAAGTGAGTCATTATGTTGCTACAGGATATCTAAGTATCTAGGTTGGCAATCAGTAATAATTGTGATATGTGCTTAACTTGCAGTTGATGCTGCCCAGAATTTGGTTCCAAAAGTTATTGCTTGAAACTGTGGCCACCTTCATGACTACACAATTGACGGCAGTGCATGCTGTGGGTCATTACTGAATTCACGAATGACTTGCACACTAACAACTTTGTGTAGTCCCAGTAGGGGTGTGAGAATATTGTATGTTATCATTAGTCACACATTTTATTTCAGAAATTTTCTTAAAAACTAGGGGTGCGACCTATAAGTGAAAAAAATTCTACTTATATTAATGTACTTGTGAACTGTATACATATCACAGAAATACTATAATTATTTATTTAAAGTCATTAAAAATAAATATTTACTGTATATGGCTTTTTTTGCCATTGTCTCAATCCATTAAGCCTAATGCTGGGTACAACTTCTCCAGATCTGCAAGCAAAAAAATGGCTTGTATGAATGAATATAAATTACATGGGTCACTTGTTTAAACATAATTTAAAAATACAATAATATCACTAAGAAGGATCATTGACTTATCTGGTACCGTAATCAATCATAGCTGCCATTGCTGTCATCGGAAGACTCTAAATTGATACTTCCGCCAAGACTGCCACTTAAAAGATTGCTGTCGCTCTGCCATGTGTCATCCGTCAAGCAAGTTGAAAAGCTCATTCTTCTTAAAAATTTTCGCTACAAGTTCGTCTGAGGTACACATGACCAACTCGTTGCCACCTGTTCACAGATTTGCTCTGGCCACTTCACTCGCCCTGTTGGAGTTTGCTCATGCTCCCTACTAGCCATCCATTCCCCATACAGACGGTGCAAATAGACTGTGAAGTGTTTGTTTATACACACTGAAGGACGGACGTGAGACCACCTGGGATATAACCAAGTCAGTTGTACCTTTGTTCAGCAGTTTGTGTCGACCAAGTGGCCTCGGAAACTGTCCAGCACTAACAGAACTGACTGCTTAAGTATTGCTCCAGGCATGTTATTCCACACACTTTTCATCCAGTGGCTCTTAGTCCATCCAACGTTTATTCTTGATGCGCATGTGAACATGAAGAAACTTGCCTTTCGGAAGAGTTTTCCTTTCAAAAATCACATACGTGGCAATTTCTGCTCATCCGCAGTAATTGCTAACAGCACTCTGCTATTGAACTTTCGTGGCCGGCCGTTTTTACCAGTACAATTGATGCACCTCTTTTGATAACGGTACAGTTTCTAGGCATATCATAAAACACAGGTGTTTAATTGGCATTCCCGATCTGAGAAAATAAATATGTAGTAGATTTTCTCTTTTTTGTCACATATTTGTGAATGTCCACAACATTGTCATTGTAGTCGTGTGTTCTTTGACACAATGTCGTCTTCCTCCCATTGCCAAACTATTCAGTCTCGTAAAATGTACGACCCAACCAATGGAAGCTTTGAAGCGACTATAATCAATATTATTTTGTCATGCAATTTCCCATGCTTTCATTTGCAACATCACGTACAAAATCAAACACCCGTTATTACGCATCTCACGTATGTACTGAATCACTCCAGTGTCAGTTTCCGAAAACTTGCCATGCTTCGCCCCTCGAAATGCCTTCTTCACTCTTGGGTTTTGAAGCTCCAACTTTTGCTTCCTCAATCCCTGCACCAACTTTTCATTCACGTCATATTCTCGGCTCTGGGCTAGATTTTCGTGCTGTCGGCAAACTAAATCACTTAAGTTTTAAAACTTGCTGTATATGTGCTTTGCCAACCCACCTTGCAACTTTGACTCTACCGTTACCATTGAATATATAGAGGTATAGAAGTCGCGCAGGATACGATTTATTCTACACTGTTTCTTGGCCGGAGTTCGGCTAGTTGTTAGCTCCTCTGCCAGGATGCACTACGGTTGCCGCCACCCCTCTCCCCCCTCGCCAAGAGCCCCTCATTTCCCTCTCCCCTAGCTCATGTCGACCCTCCCCCCTACCAGACCGAACTCGTCTTCCCCCCCACCCAGGGCAAGCTATCACAATTCACAATCCTTCTCATGTCTTCTCCCTTTGCGAAGGCATGTTGGTCAGCAGCCAGTTCCTCACTTCTCAAAAGGAACTAAACATTTCAGTACGTACCAATACCAGTTACGTGCGCCAAAGGTTATCTTAGCGTACGCCTCTACATGTGTATAAACAATTTCAAAGTTGCTCTAAACATTTAAATTATACTTAATCTTATATACCGTACAATATATATAGGTATATATCACAATAAACGAAACAACCAAAGTGACACTACTTTTTCGAGATACTGTAAGTTCACAAATTTTAAACAAGGATAAATTGGAACACATTTGATAATTAAATGTAACACATTGTACGTGTTAAGTACTCTACAGTTTTCCGAAACTTGTATCAACAACGAAGGTTTACTTATAACATTGATTCCCCACACACAACTCTCATAAATAAGTACGTAATTTACAGCAACATCCAAACCGAGCAAGGTAAACCAGTGGCAAAACTCAGCGATTGCTTTGAAAGAACCCTGGTTCTTATACCAACCAGGCCATTCTATTTTAAGTTTTCCACAGTTTTCTGAAATCCGGTGTATGTGAATGCCTTAACATAATTCACTCCCCAATCAAGATTTTATGAATTGAATATTGAATGCCTCCATCACTTCCTTACTCCTCCTTCAAGAACAAAATATTATACATTATTTATTACACCAAATACAGATTTCCCCACATTGCTTCAAAAAAATCTCTGTGGATTTCCTTCAATAAAAAAAATTAGAATAACTGAAATAAAGTAGTAAAAATTATAATCAAGATGTACCTATGATTTAATAACTGTTGTGTAACAAATTGAATATTCATTCATTAGAATAATGTATTCATCACACTTTTTATGACTAAGTTCTAACCAAATTTATTTTCCATATCAGAAAGTCATAAGCTGTTCAAAATATGACCCATTAACTATATCAGTAAACACTCGCTATAATAAACTGTAATATAGGAGAGTATAGTCATTTTATATTTTAATACTAAGAAATAAAGTCTGCAAAATTAGGCTATGATAATTACAGAAAAACTAAGATTTGCTAAACGTGACACACAGACATTATTTTTTACGTGTAAAATAAGTTTAAGTATGTATGTAACTGTTTACTGTACAGCTTGAATAGCTTGTCCAATATCTTTGTACCATTATGTACGAAAAAAAAACAATGATGTAACAAAACAAATATGCTCATCAAAAGCTTTCGTTACAATAAAACATTATATACTTAACACAAAAGCTAAGCAATCGTGAGTAGTTGGATGATTAAAGATGGTTTGAACTACTACTAGAAGTCAAAATTCATATAAATTATCAACATAGTGATTTTACCTTCAGTAGAATGCACAATAAATAGCCAGAGGACAATCGTATTATTTATCTTCGTAAATCATTGTATAGCAATGCAACTTGCTGCAACATAAAATATAACGTAATGGGCAATAATGTTGTACATACAGACAAGATTGCAGAAAAGAAAGTAAATTAAACTATAACGAACCATTTAATAAAGCTCACGAATCAAGTTGCATTTAAATATTGTAGTCGCAATGAAAGTAATCTACTTGTATTTATGCATTTTAATAAATATGTGTTGTAACATAATCAGTATGAGAAGACGTCGAAACGTATTTTGAAATATTATAATAAATAACAGTGTAGTTGAAATGAAATAATCAAGTTGAACATTAATATATCAGTACGTTGCATTTTCACAGAATTTTCTTGTACCCCATGCAGTAAAATTTATTAACATTAAAATAGTTCAGGATTTATATCAATATCTAAATCAGACCCACGTTAAAGCAGAAAAACCATGTAAAATGTCTATAAAACATTTCCAAACATGCTGTAAACCTCTTTTTAAAGGTTTTATTGTCCCAGTTCATTGGATCTGATACTGCTGTGTAAGTTAAACGAGTGGAAGTAAACTTCTATTCCAATCTACTAATATTTATGTTATTTTTTATTGTAATATGGCGTATATTTATGCTTTTAGAGCTGTATAGAACACAAACTGTACATAAAACTAAAAACCAGGAACATGGCATGGTTTATTTTCTGGCAAGACCTACTGTTATTTAACATTTTATGTTTAGGATGTTCCTTCGCGTCACTGTTTTTTCGTTTTGAATCCCGAACTTGTCTCGACATCAATTTCACTTGGTAATGCAAACGACATCGTATCAGAGTCCGCTGCATACATTCCTAGTGTGCCCGACATGTATTGAACCATGTAGTAAAATACGTATTTGTTTGTTGTTTGATACGCGCCTCTATTAAGGAAGATACTTTACTTTCGTATAAAAATGTTTCTTAGCTGTTCGAGAATACTTGTAACTAGAAGCTGGTAATGTCTCTGAGCACGTTCGATGCTGCTTTCTGATGTATTCTGCATTCAGACGACGACCTTTGTTGCTGTGGTCAGTCAGCTCGCTGTAACAGTTTGGGCAGTTGAATGTATCTACGTATCTTTTAACATTATATACAGAAAATCGTACACAGCACAATCTTGTATTGTTTCTGTTTCCTCCGTTGTTTAAGGTTATACGTAGCCTACAGAAAAGGTGTATTTAGCTACGTATTTAGTACCAACACTTTACTTGCAGGTAACTAGAATAGAAAAGTTATTCAGTTAACGTTTACACTTTTTGTGTACATAATAAGTAATAAAATTACTGTTTAGATCTTGAACTCAAATTTTGTATGAAACTATTTTAACCACAATGAGGTGCAGAGGCTTATTTGAAATGCACACATTTGAATGGCTTTTGATAGCATAGGCCTAAGACTTGACCTGATTGGAAGCACTCTGAATACAAACTGTGACGCGTATAATGAAACCTGTTTCGGTCAGTGCATCTAAAACTACGTTGAGCAAAATTGTTAAGGGTGTTCAGTGGGAAAAAACCGTAATTTCATATTTGTATGAAATAGTGGCACTACACCATACTTGAATCATTTCACCCCTCACCAGAACCTCGATGTTAGGCACTGAACAAAACCTCTCACCCATAAATGCTCATTCAGCTGCAAGAGTAAATCGGCCACAGACTTTTTTTTTGTCTTCTTTCGCTGAAAATGCATTTGGCTCAGTTTCCTACTGAGATTCAAAGTTCGCTTTCGACGTTTAGTTCTCAGCTTTGCTTTTCATGGAGCATTGTCGTCCTGCTGTTATTTTGCATGTTTATTGAAACTGTCGCAATTTACTTATCCCGCAGGCATTTTACATTAGAAGTCTTGCTTGTATGACATATCCACACTTTTTATCTGGCATGATTTATTCTTCATTTTGTTTTGGTACCACAAGAGGTTTTTTACTGTTTCGTGTTCTGTGTTGGAGCACTAGGGGTACACATACAATGGAAAGCAAAATAATTTTGTGAGTTTCATATTTCTTTTTTGAACTGATTTAACTAAAAATGATCTCCACAAATTATGTAGTCGGTCAGGGAAATACCGGGAACTTAAGAAATTTATCATTTACACTCTTTAAAACCCACTCCACGCATCTAAAAATATTTTTAAAACATCTAACGATCTTACAGTATTATATTTACAATTTTGTATTAATATTTCACAACTTTTAAAAAAACTGAAAATCGGTAAATTAAATCAAACTGCTATGCATGAAAATTCGGAGATCAAGTTGTTAGTGAATGATAAGTCAGTGGAATGCTACACAAGTAGTGTTCCTCGGATTATTGTTTTACTGTAAATAAACCTAAACCACAAATATCAACTGTAGGTTCATACTGAGTTCAATTAAGCTTTATTAAATGTTTATCCATAAATTTTTACAAGTAAATTTCACAAATTCCATTCCTAGGTGGCCTGGGGAGGTAGTATATTTGTCTTACAGAACACATTCATGCCGTTACTTATGAAAACAAAGTTCCGAACATAGACCTACCAAATAAAAGGAGTTGATTACATAATATTGCAAAATTTTAATATTAAATGAAATGTCAACATACTGTTATTAAAGAAGCTTTCAAATTAATTAGTGAATTTCGTGTTCACGAAGATAAATCCCCCCCCATTTCCAAATAAATAAAAAAGGAAATTAAGTTTCAACCCATTAAATTTGAGAGGACCATCGAGCTAGAAATTGGATAGCTTAGAAATCCTGAAATGCACTAAAAATCACTACATTCCACTACATCAAAATTTTTTTAAAGACAACTGTCTAACAATTTGTACTACGAATTTCTGTCGGTCAAATTTTATGTCATTGAATTTACGCATTGTTAACTCGTGGTGGTTGAAAAATTTGGCCCGGTAGTATAAACTCAACGTAACGTTTCAATGGTTAATATTTACACCAAAGTGATATTTGTATGCGTGTGAACTAAAAAGGACCAAAAGGCTTCAATGGGAAATGAAACATTGATGTCTTTGTACAAATGTTCCTCGCATTAGAACAACCCCTATACGAACATTATCAACCTGCTGTTCTTTGACATAGTAACTCACATTTCTTCAACACAAAAAATAAATAACTTGCAATCAACGCATTGGACAACTAAACAAGACATATTTGCCATCTAGGTCGGTCTTCAAAAGTGATGACCTGTGTTTAAGCTCAGTAACCGGTTCTGTCGTGAGTAGGAGACACGTCTTTAGTGGGGGGGGGGGGATACGAGAGGTAGGGGGTGACTTGTACCTGCTTCTGTAGGAGTGGAAAGAGTAGTTGTCAGACTGTCCGCTAGGTTTGCTCCATGTCAGCACTCAAGCGACGGTGGCAATTGCGGCGGGCGAGCTTACAACTTCACTTTCCTCTCGGAAAACCGCGTATATATTTTAACCTGCACGTGCGACTTCTATACCTCTATATATTCAATGCCGTTACTAGGAAATGTGTTTACATGCTGTGTACTGCGCGATGCAACTTCATGGAGTATTGTAGTAAGGCTTGGCAACACTGCAGGCCTGTACCATAGCTGCCAACTCTTACAATTTTCCCGTACAATGTACGATTTTGTGCCCTATTGTACAGTTGTGTGATTCATGTGAAGTATTATATGATTTTCAAGTTGAAATCTCATAATTTCAGTATCGAACAAGTGGTATGTAGATCTGACATACAGTGTCGTATTTAATAAAGAAAACTGTAATACCGTAGTTTCGAGAACTAGCGTGCTTCATTTATAGCCATTGTACTATATTATTCACCACAGAGTACCGTATTATTCATGCATCGTACGAACGTAACCCGAACTTTGCCGAACACACCCGATCAATTGTAGAAATGGCTGTCGTGGCTCGTGCAAACAAAAGTCACAAGACTGTTTTAATTTGAAATGGCTTTCCAATTTACCGTTTCCATGTAGTAATTGCTCAAGAACACGCATCAAATCTTGTGAACTGAAAGAAGCTATTGTTTAATTCGTATTTTCCCAGCAAATATTGAAGCGCACGTCATAGTTGCGTAGTGTTTGTAAACATGGTTTTTGCTGAGCTTAAATGTATTGTTTGGTTATTGTGGCGGCATATTTTAGTGCCGGTACTTGTATCGACGTCGATATTAAATAGTCGTAAAACATAGGAATATTCCAAGATTAATATCTGGGAAATACAACTTTACAGTTTTTACAATTACGTTTTTATATAGTTGCCAAACCTTGTGAATGTTAAAAACTGTTAAAAAATTTAAAGTACTGTATGTGGTATTAATATTGTATAACAGGTTAACTACTCTCACATCTGCACATTCAACGATGTACAATTTCACAAATCCGCAGTATATGCAGTGTCGGACAGTTGTTGTTATATGTGCCAAGTGTGATTAAATTTGTCTAATTTGCACTCTGTAAGAATTTTTTGTGCTTTTATGTTACTGTCAAAGAGAATTTAAAAGCTGTGTTACCAGAAATCTCAAAGTAGGGGCCTATCTATTGGTGTGTTAAAATCTGTAAAGTTTGTAAATTTTCAGAAACCAAAACTTATGAATATTAAAATTTTGAGCAGTATTTATGATGGTACAACAAAGTAAGCCTACTGTAAAATACGTTCAGTAATTTCCCTGTTAAGTTTGTTTTCTTTATAATAGCTCTAGGGAGGCTATGCAATTGTAACCATGAGCACAACATATGAATAGTAGTTAAAATTTTAGCTAATTTTATTAATTATTCAGCATGTTCTAAATTTATTTTGCATTCAACATTTTGACATGTTCACAGTGTAGTATTTTATTTAAAACATTTCCAAAATGTTTTAGTTTGATGGCATTTACATATACACAACACGTGAAGTGCCGCGACTCGTTTGCGCACAGTTTTTCTCATTTTGAAAATTGTACTATTTCTGAATCATTGAGGTTGGCAGCTATGCTGTAGCAATGCTTGGCATCATCGCTTGCTTGCAAGGTCAACAGTGTGCCGGTATGCAGCTGCTTATCTCGTGCAACCTTGCGCAAGTAAACATACAGTACAGCAGCTATCTAGCCACCACCCAGCCTTCTCATATAAGTGATAAATATTTTTTAGCACTACGTTTGAATCGGGGTGCGACCTATTTGCAACAAAATACAGTATTCATAATTTCTAATATTTTAGGGTAAAATTTTTATTATTCATATTTGTAAAATGAGTACCAGATTCACAAAATTTTATGTATTCGAGCAATTTCGATTAGAGAGATTTAAACAGCTTTCTACATAAATCTCTGCTGATAACATGGCTATACAGTAAAACACTGATTTTACGAGGCCTCGCAGTTTCCGAGAATGAAATCGTAAAATTGCTGTCTTGTAGTTGTACAATATGGTTAGGCCTCGTGGTGCTTAAGATTGAACTTTTCAGGTGGGAATTGTGATCTATGTCACATTCATGGCCATAAATAAACTCGCATAGATATACCGTATTTATTCGTGTATAGTGATTACTTTTATTCCAAAACAACTGATAAAAATTCAGGGGTGCTCACTATACACAGAAAACATAAATACATGGAAGAAAGGTGGCGGTGGGAAAGGGAAGGTGGAAGTGTAGTAGTAAACTGGCGGGTGTCTAGAGTGGGAGGCAGAGAGAGAGAGAATGCACCACCCGGTTCCACCAACATTACTCCTATTTATTTTCTTATTCTCCCTCCCCCCCCCCCTATCAATGCTGTAACTGTTGCTGCTGAAACCCTATTTTTTTTTGTTTGATATGGAAGGAAAGTTCGTGGGTGGCGGGCAGAAGCATTATGAGAAGTTAATTTTGACGTCTCGTGATCAGCTGTCTTTCCATGGAGAAAGAAAGGAAAAAAAGGGTGACACTGTTTTTTTTCCCTGGGAGAAGGAAGATAGGCAAGGCAAGGCAGAGTAGTGGTTAGGGCCGCACAGCCCTCTGCTTGTAGCCATCCCCAGCCGCATTCCTCAGCTCTGGCTGGACAGTAAATAAAAAAGGCAAGCTTACTCTGCTGTCATGACATGTAGATGATGAAGGGGCGAGGGGTCATGCTGGAAGTGTTAGACACAGCATAGCAAGAGGGGAAGGGGGAATGTTGTGCAGAGGCACGCATGAGCTAGCTGCGGACAAGGGGTAAGCAAGGCCATACCCCCCTCCCCCAGCTCGTCACCATCCACTCCGCCGTCACGCTCTACCTAGTGTGAATGTCAACTTTCCTATCTTTTCTTTGTTAGCCACATTTCCTTCCCTCCTTCTCCTTCCCCCTTGGCCCATCCATCGTAGCCTCCCTCGCGCTGCTACGTGGTCTCTTACCCCCTAGATTTTTATTACTTGTTAGCAAGGCACTTTAATAAAAATTTTTCCCTGGAATTTGTTGCAGAAATCGTGGTGCACACTATATATATATATATATATATATATATATATATATATATATATATATATATATATATATACAGGGTGGACCAGAATTCATGTGCCAAAGTCCGGGAGGGGATTCGTTATGGAAAATAAGGTGGGGTATATAAACCAACACTATTCTGTGGTAAATATTAAGGGAGCTACGCCACGTTGAAAAAAATAATTTTTTAAAC
>PNEQ01054441.1:0-38124 GCA_003012365.1 Medauroidea extradentata
GGAGGGATGGACGGCCCGGAGAGAGGGAGAGCGGATGTGCGGGAGTATAGCTACAGTGCGGAGGGGAGGAACATTCCAAGGGCAGAGTAAGGAGTGGGGGAAGTAGCCGAGCGCGCCGGCTGCTGCCTGCTCGGAGCGCGCCACACTGCAGCCATAGACTAACAGTGAAAAACTCGAGCGTCATGCTTTACAAATACCGTTGCGAATTTTTATTCAATGCAGTGACATATCATTTTTATACGCGCGCGTCCCGCGTAAAGCTTCAGAGTACTTATGTATCTTAGTTTCGAAAGTGTCCGACTCGCGCACACCCCGCAAATGGTAGTTGAAAATAGGCTATTTTGCCATTTTCATGAATTTTTTAAAAATAGTAATCGTAGATTCAACATGAGCCAAGTACGATAGCTTAGTATCTTCCACTTTGAACTCTTTTATATAAAAAATCTAGTTTCGTACGTGGAAGGGTTTGTGAATAACACACGTATTACAAACTGTCTGCACTGCATCTTTCCTCGTAGCCTGACGGAAGCCTTAAAGTGTGTTGTGATTTTCTTGAGATTGTTTTTTAGATCTGACAAATAATTTATTTTCAATACTAGAAGCACATTAATCTTATTAGGGTTAGGTGGGCAATGTTAATGGAATTATTTCAAATTACAGCAATGGATAGCCTACTTTAAAGATATTAAGTTAATACAATTATTTCAAATTTAACTTTTTCTTGTATATTTTTCTAAATTTGATCAAAATTGTAACATTTAATGGCGTTACCAGAAATAAACAAACATGTATGGGCAACTTATGTTTTCTACCTGACATCTAAAAAGATTAAATAATAGTAGCTTATTTGGTCACTGCAAACTGAAGTTGCAAGAGCTTATTACAGTGCAAGCAAACATATTTAAACTTTAATAATAATTAAAATAGGCTAAGTCATGCAAGAATTATTACAATTATTTTTTGTGTTGCCTTTAATTTGGTTCTGTACTATCAGATCATAAAGCCGTATAGGCCCAGTTTAAGTTTCCAGTTGTAGACTATTAAACAAACTTACCGTTTGTGGTAGGCCTACCTTTGAAATATCAGTGTTAGCCTATTATAGTCATGTGACTATTGTAGGCTGTATAGCAAAAATTTGTGCTCTCACAACCTAAACGGAAATAATAAATCAATAGTAAAAAGCGTCAGTAATAAACAAACATGGGTAGGCCTAATTGCCCAGATCAGGTTTAAATATTTGGTTGATTAACACATGTTATCAAACCAGTACACTTTAATGACCGGGAAATATATAGACGTACGTCTCGTCTTCTGGCCGTTTCTTTTGGTAATATGTAGGCCTAAATTTTCGAAGCTGACGGTAAGCACAAAATCTCACATGAACTTTACATTAACCACTTACTTGCTTTTTTTAAAAAAAAAAAAAAAAAAGGGCATTTTCTTACAAAAAGAATTTATTGAGCCGGCGCCTTGAAAAAAACATGTTTACATAGAAGACTACAATAAGAACCGTAGGTGTTTACCCACAAATTCTGTTAAAATAAAAGTTAGGTAATATTTTTAAAATTTTATGTAGCACTTTTGTCTGGACGGGTTACGTACTTCTAATTTAGCGAATTTTTTTGTTGACATGCCAGCTGAAGTTCCTGACTTCCGACTCGAATCGCGTCTTAATATCCCGTTGTCGTTAGCGATTACAAGCCGCGTATTTTAATCCCTGAATTGCGATATATTACAATTACGTACATGCACAAAATATAAAAATAACACCGTACAAGAATCTCAAACGAACACGAACACACGAGAAGCTCAACCTCAAACACTCGCAACGCAAATGGCTGCTCTTTGCTTTGGTTGCCGGATGTCATAATATCCCATTGGCGATTACAGGCTGGGCTTCATAATCCACACATTACAATATATTACATATACGCACAGAATAATAAAGTTAACACATTATAAGAATCTCAAACATACGCGAACACGATAACATTCCACACTCGCAAATGGCCGTGCTTTTTTTTTTTTTTGGTTACAGGTCGACTGATAATGGTGCGGTTGTTTGTAAATTAGTTATACAATTGCGCGATTTGAATATAATAAAATAGTTAACTGACTAATGCTGGATACGAAGCCATGTTATTATATTACGTTTCCTCCAAAATGCGTACTTATTTTTCACGTATAATACACACTACTTTCAGCGTCGGCGATGGAAGGTAACCGATTTGTTGATCAGGGCTGCCACTACTACTTCATCAGGTCATATGGTCACGTCCTGTTGTTTTAAATGGTTGCCACGTGTCTGGCACGTGTTAAAAATATTGGTAGCATCGGCTGTCAAAACAGGGAAATCTTACAAGGGATAGACAATACTAAAATATAAGTATTGTGTAGTATACTTCAAAGCTGTCGCGATTCCACAAGTTCTTGCTGGCAAGTACAAAGTAAGACACATGGAAATACTGTAGTGACAGAATGGAAATTTTGTTAACTAAACTGCACACATTTATAAAAACTTTCTAACTTACCTTAGTAGTTAAAGACCGCGTGTACTTACATTTATTTCATTTCAGTATTCTGTTGATAAATGGTACAGCTAAGATGATTTTAAAAGTAAACATAAAATACATCTTTTTATAAAAACACAGTAGGATGATGTATGAAAATTGAAATACTCTTTTAACGTTGTGGGAGACAAAAATGCAGCGAATGACCAACACATTCTAAATTCAATACATAAGACAGTTTTATATGCAGAGTGGTGTGGTGTTGCACAGATTTTCTCAAATGTCAAGCCAAGCTCGTCATTATGGCCAACTTGTCAGGCCGTCCACCCTACTTAGTCCTTAATTATTCCTTTCTATTATTACTGTGTTTATTTTACTTAAATTTTTTATTTCTTTATCTACAGATATTGTTGTCAGAAATTTAGAATGATGATGTCTGACTGTTGTCTGTGTCAGTTTTAAATTATTCACTTGATGTTTAATTTTGTTTGCTTTGGTTGAGTTTATTTTGTTTATTATAATTTTTCTTGTATTTCGATATTTACAGCAGTTAAATAATGTTAAAAGTAAATATGTTTGATTTGAGGCTGGGTGTATTGTTGACAAGTTTCAATGTAGCAGCCAGGTGTGCTCACAGAGGACCTGGAAGAGTTGAAATTAGATTGTGACAATTTTTATTGATATTACTGTTCACTAGAATGCACATGCACTTCTGCAACTATAGTGTGTGACAGTGTGTGCTATGTTTTGTGCGGGCCGGCATGGGCCAATCAAAAGACATGACATACAAAATATTAATTTTATTTTTAAATTAAAAATATTTTTACTTTTGGGTTGGTGATATTTTTATTTAAGATGTAGTTGGCAACTATAGATTTTGCATTTTTTAAAATTTTAAATGTTGTAAGTTTTAGTTTTGGGCATTATTTAGTAGCATCAGTGCGTTGGTTGGCTGCCAGGGGTGCTGAGGTGGAGAACAAAGCATGACTGGTGATGGGCAGACATTCTGTTACTTTCTGTGTTTGCTGCGTTTGGTTGTCATGTCAGGCGCTGTCACATCAAGCTTCGTTGTGTGAATTAAGCATAGAGAAGATGGGGAAATATTCCCCGTATTTTTTGCTCATAATGTCTTGGACTTTAGCTGTATAATGTCGAACCCAATTTAGAGTACAGTAGTTTATAGTTGTTTTGTTTGTTGCTTCAGTTGATTGTGCGGCTTTAACAATAAAGACCTAGTTGTGTGTTTTTTTTTTACAATGTGACTCGGCCAGTAGGTACCATCACGTGTAATTTATTTTCGGCCAGTGCCACTCTTAAAATGCTTTAGTTCCACATGGCAACTTGTGTTGTCCTATTTTTAATTTGGTGTAACAAAGGTATTTAAAAATTCTGTAAAGTTAACTTTTGGGTCCTTTCTAATAAATACGACATACGAAGAAACAAAATAGTGTACTATGTCATTTCATGATCAGAAATAAGCAGGCATCTGAACATTGCAGTTTTCAATATGAAAGATAATATAGTTAACTAGCAGTTTCAACCAGGGCTTGAGAATTTTGCAAGAGTGACCCGCCACAAATTTAACGTTCAGAAGCAACTCATCACATTCTGAAACTACTATATTTTTTAAAATAATTTCTAAACATGTAAATCACATAATAAACTTCTGATTAAGAAAATCACGTTGGAGATGCCAAACTTTTAACAAACTCTTTCCCAAAGCAGTATCATTGAATTCAAAATGTTGATTTATCATTAAATGTTCAAGGCTGGTAGTGATATTGGAACTCGCTGAAAATAAGAAATATTAGTCACTCAGTCAGCCAGATGTGTGCATCTCTTTGTGTGCTCCTATGAAAGCAGCCGGTGGCATCCTGTACTGTCTCAGGAATACAGGATTTGTTTTTTCCTAAATATTTCCTACACTATGTGTCTGTACTGCAGATATGAAAAAAAAAATTAACAGTGATGTTTAAGTTGCTTAGTGTAGTGGCCTAAATCAGAAAGAATTTTTAAAAAATATCAGAAATTGTAATCACACTCTTTTAACTTAGATGTTTACGTGACTATTGACATTTTGCAGTGAGGGTTTTGTAGGTGCAATACACTACCAGGGAAACTCCATATTGAACAACTATGTAGTGTAACTAAACCGGGGAGCTTTGTATTACAGTTAGCCAACAAAAATTAAAAAATTTTTTCACAACCCACTATGCTCCATTATTAAAACATTTTTGGGGGCATTTAATGAGTAAGTCAGTTTAATACAGGCTGTCAAAGCTGTCCAGCGAAGTTAAAAACTGCTTTGTCGTAAAGTTATATCACAATCTGGTTCCCAGACTGCCAAAAGACGCTACAATGAAACTTAGCTGCACAATTAATGTTCATGATATTTGTAGTAAAGCGAGTCAATCTCTGGTGTAGTGGTGGCTGATTGGCTTGTGTCTGTGTTGTGTTGACAGGTTGCCGAGATGATCCGCCACGTCATAGACAGCCACACGCAGCCGTTGCCGGCCATCCTTGAGATACCGTCAAAAGACCACCCGTACGATGCAACCAAGGACTCCATCCTCAGAAGAGCAAGGGTAGGTAGCAGCGGCTGTACTGTGTCCTTGCCAGCATTTAGTCCAATGCTGGGTGTATTCATAGGATTTTACTGTCTTTGTTCCATATACATACACGAAGAACTGTGGCAACTTTGTCGTGGTGATGCTGGTATGATAAGTTGACTTACTAGATTATTTTATACATGCAGCATGCGAGGACCACGGGAGCAGTTCGTCAACCTTATTTGAGAGGACCCAATTTCTGGTCTGGCAAACCTGCTTTAGGGTATCCATTTTTTTTCTTAAAGCCCAGGTAATATCTGGTGTAGTTCCTTACTGTAGGCCATAGTTGATTACTTCTCTTCCTGTCTGCCCTAACCAATGATCCAGTTTATGATGACCTCCTTGTCTAAGAGTCATACCTACATACACATCTCATGTAAGTGTTTTGTGTTTTGACAGTTCACGTCTGAGAAGTGTGTCTGTACACAGGCTTGTGGAGACCGTGTTTTTCCAGGAAGCCAGGTAGGCTTAAATTTCCAAACAACGGAACTGTCGCACACACTTGTCAAAATACGGAAGAGTTACATGAGACAGACTACACATGCAGAAGGCAGCACCCCACATTTTTAACATGCTGGCAAGAAAAAAAAATCTTGACTTTTGTTCAAAAAGCTAATTAAATAACATTAAATATAATGGGAATTAAGTCTGTGGACGACGTCTTTAGAATTAAATTATGCCCCGAAAGTATTAATAGTGCTTAGCACTGTTTGACGTGTTGGAAGAAACAAAGGTGAAATCTCTAGGCTGGCTGGGATGCTGCTACGTGGCACACAAATGCTCCACAGCGGCTACAGCGTGTACTACTCTCTGTGTGCAGTTGTCGGTACTTACGGAGTGCGATGTACTGTGGCTCTTTCTGGCGGAGCAATGAATCACTATCTCGGTCTTGGTTTGCCGCACTGCCACACGCCGCGCTGAGAGTGCCTAAATGCTCGCTCATCGGACCAGGCGAGTGAGAAAAAGGATTTAGGTGTGTGCTGGCTTGGCGCAGCTCGGCACTGTCTGGCGCTGCGCCATTAGATTGTCGCGTGTCAGAGTGTCGACGGCCGTCGACTCAGGTTGTACACATTGCTGTTGCCCTGGTTGACGGTACTATTGACATTGTGTAGTTACTGTTTACTAACTACAATCTGACTTTAAAGGGTTTCACACTTATTTTTTCCATTATAATTAATCCTTTCAGCAGCCTGTAATATATGATAAAACTTACTTTTCCAAGCCACATTTATTTGAAAATCTTCTTTTCCTGTATGACCCGCACCCAAAATTTTCAATTTTGTTATTAAGAAAAAATGTATGAGTGGTACGTGTGTAAATATGGTTATCCGGACATTTTGGCTTGTCTTGTTGCTGTCCTCCCGGGTAACACTGACTCTGTAGTTCCGGCATTCTTATATATACAGTCGGCGACATCCTTTCACCGTTTTAGTGAAGACTGCAATGACAGGAAAAAAATACATTGGGATAAACCCTGAGAAATATGGCCTCAAAGTAGAAACCTAAATGATGGTCAGATATATTGTGTTCATCAGGCTTTGTTCATATTAAAACTTAATGTGTTGAAGAATTATGATGTAGTAGAGATTAAGTCATTATTGAGTACTAGGTTGTTAAGGTTAATGTGGTTGCATGTGAGGACTTTTCCCCATGTCTGAGGACTGGTTGCAAAGAAGAGTAATAAGGGCGTCATTGGCATGTGAATCAATTGCTTCACCGCCTTTAACACTTTAGGAACTTAACTGAAATGCAAGCTTTCCTTCATTCTGCATATCTTATGATACTTCGAGCAGTAGCTCTTGCATTTTATCGAACATGTTTTTGGTCTTTGTAGCGAATTCAAATACATGCCTCTATAGCAGATAAGTGTGATTGCCTTACAGGAAATCCTTCCTATAATGCTATAGCGAGCAGAAAATTGAGTTTTCAACAACATATAACAAGCTGATGAATGATTGTGTTTGGTGAAATGTTCCATCAGCCAATGGATTTTATTTAAGTTTGCACACACAGTACTATACTGCAACTAATATGGCAAGTATTTTATACAGGTACACATTTTTAGCATTTCACCACTGTAGTAATACAATGCAACAATTTATTTGGGTTTGGATTTACCGAGTGAGGGGGCACAACTGTGTCATATTTAACTCGCCTTTGAGAGGACAGTGGTCAATTCCTAGCTCCAGGCATCTGGATTTTTTTTTTTTTTTCAGTTGTTTCCTGAGGTCACTCTTGGCAAATGCAAGAATGGTTTTGTTACGAAGGCCATAGCTGATTCATTGTCCAGTTTGTGTCTTTGTTTAGAGTTGTGTGTCACTGTCTCTAATGACGTCAGTACCAGTTAGAGGTAAAGCCCACTTGACTTAGTTTTATATTTGTTATGTATTTTTTCCTCTCACATTTATTTAGATTATCTGGGCTGGATTAGCTACACAAGGATTAGTGGCATTCTACTTCCATTTAATTTTTAAAATTTAGTATGGTAAGTCTTTTATTTACATTTGGGTTATGTTCCTGGAAACTGTGATTTACATTTAACTTTGACAAACGTTAAAGACATGTATCAGTAAGATCTACACAATAGGACTTTTCAATATTTCAATATATCAATAATTATTGATATAAAAATCAAAAATCTAACCAATATTAAAATCTTTAAATAAACATAGATTGCAGGTGCGGCCATTGTCATCATTTTCTTGCCTTTTGGTGTTGAGCAGCATCTTGTGTTTCTTGTTGGACAACGTTTTGGCAGCTGCAAGGATTGTCGAAACTTTGTCCAAGAAGAATCACAAGATGCAGCTCAACCCCAAAAGCCAAAAATATAAAAATCTGTAAATATTGCTACATTGGTGTTACAATATTATCAAAATCACTTATAAATTGATATTGGCATTATACAGTGGGCCCCAGTATACTGTTACACAAAATCAGTAGATGTGCAAAAACCTACATAAATCCCAGTATGAAATTTTTTTGATTTTTTTTTTTTTTTTTTACCACTTTTTCAAATAGAACTACATTTTTGCAGGTACAGATCTTCAAAACGTTCATAAAGTGTCCAATAACATTTAATTATTGTAGAATTTACAAGTAATGTGTGCAGTGGAGCGTATGTTATAACAGCGGCAGCCACACTGTGTGGCCGCTGTAAAATGGCAACAGTGCGCAGCGACTCTCCAACCACCGCTGACATCGCAACGCTGCACTGCATGATACACCACAACACTATTTCCCTCCACCCTTCACTGCCAAGGACGTGCGCTGGGTGGGGAGGGAGGTTCTCCGGAGACGTTGATAGAATGACACCTGATAGTACTATTTCTCTTTGTCAACCAAAGTTATGCAATAACAGTGGACCAAGCACAACTACGACTACATAATCATGAATATTTTGCAATGATCTGTAACACTTATTACTTGTATAACGTTCATATAAATTATGGAAAAGGAAAGGCATTATCGTAAACATAAAATAATATTTTTGAACATAATTAGAGATGTTAGTAGATTTGTTTTTAATACGCATCAATGAATACATTAAAATATACTTGGTGGGATTTTTTTTCCCTTGTCAAGGAAAAATTTTACACCCATGTAAACATGGATAATGACTAGGTTTTAGCAGTTTTACTTTCAGTAAGGTGCCACTGCCATGGGTACAGCGGGCCAACTGTAACAAATCAAAATCCCAGATATATTTATACAATATATAATATAATGGAACTGACTTTAATAGGTATTGGTAGGTTTCAATACCAATTTGACTGGATTTAGTTGCTTGGACATTCTCCATTGCAAAATCGCAATGAAGTATGTCCAAGCAACTAAATCCAGTCATGCACTCCTATTGCACAGTTCTCTCTAAGATCACAACTATCAATTTATCTTTAACTACCAATATTAAAATCAATAAAGCAACCAATGTATAGTTTTCTCAACAGAATTGCTATATCGGTATTGTGATATTGAAACCACCGGTATACCAATATTTTCGATATAGGTATTGATACACTTAATAGAAATTGATAATACTATTGAAATTGACAATTTAATCAAAACTGACTGTCTCATTGATATTATTTTTAGAACTGACCAAGTTATCGAAATTGAAATTATTATTGAAACTTTTATATCACTGAAATCATGAACGAATGCTATCGTTATTGTATGGGGACAACATTATTTATGTTTTATAAATTAATAATATTTTTAGTATGCAACATTGTCAGTTACAGTGATCTCTCAGTTCAAGGTCTTCCAGTTTAACAACTGTATATTTTGGCCCCATCTAAAGTCCAAAACATACTTTTATCATTCAGTTTATTAACTCCAATGTAAGGACTACATTTTTTTTCAGTCCCTTGAGAGTCGTAAAATCGAGAGATACTGTATTTGGCTGATATATGGTATAAAAGATTAGAAAGGTGTAGTAAAAATAATGAAAACCATCGCTAAGTCTATCTGTGTGGTATGTTTTTTTGACATTATTTTCTCAAGATAATTACTTTGAATTATATACAAATGTTTATGTTTGTTTGCAGGGTATGTTCAACCCTGATGACTTCAAGTGAAAAAAATCCCACAAGCTGTGCAGTGTTTGTGATTGTATTCTTGTGTACAGATAGTATTTTAATGTAGAATATTTGTAAGGAGAAGGGTTGTCATAATATACATAACAAAACTAATGTAAATACAGTTAATATATTGCATATTGTGCATTGTATAGTAAATTTTAGTTGTTACATTCCATTATTTTTACTTTTATTGCATTACATATGTTATTCAAGAGCTCAAAAGAATTTTGTTATAAAATTTGGGAACTTATGTGTTGAAAATTTAGGTGTATAAATTTTACAACAAATGTAATCTTAAAACCAGAAGTTTGTGTATTAAGTAGTACCCATATGCAAAATTTCATCTTGCTAATGTTTCAGGGAAAACAGTTTTTGACTATGCTTTGGAAAAGTTATGTAATTGTTTGTAATTATTTTTGTGTGTACCTGGATTTAATTAAAACAAAACAGTCTGTTTTTATTGCTGCTATTTTCCATTGACTTCAAGCAAGATTTTAAATGGGTAAATGAGGTATAAATGTTAATTTGGAAAGAGAGTAGAATTTTAAGAGGAAATAAAACATTGGCAATTGAGAGTTTAAGGGGAATCAGTACCCACCATTTTGGGACAATGGAACTTAAACTTCCTTCATCCGTAAGATTACTAGTCAAAAATTAAAAAAAGGTTCTGAAGACATAACTATTTGATCCCCGTAAGTGCTTTTGGCTTCTGTTGCTAGTTGTAAAATATTCAGGAATGGAGGGAGTGAAAACAAGTGTTTCACATGAGATACGAGTAATCTGCCGTATGGACTTTAAATAACAAAATATCCTTAATTTGTAATGTATGCGTTTATGAAGCTTCTAAATGTTTGAATTAAAAGTCAAATTTTTTCAAAACACTTTTTATTTATTACAATTATCGTTCTTGTATAAGTCTTTGTAAACATTTAAATTTTGTATGTTTAAAATAACTGGCATATTACAAACCAGTAACAGTACACTACGTACAAAGAAGCAGTGTGTCTCCTGACGTTGCCACAACATTCTAATAAATAATATTTTATACCCACAGACTACGTACACTTTATTTTCAAATAAATATTAGGGATGTGTCTAATACAAAAAAAAATCGGTTCCGAGTCCGATACAGGTTCCATATTTTTTCCTCGGTTCTATTTTTCGGTTCCGGTTCTACTGAAATAAAAAAACTAGTAAATGTAATAATTTATTGAAGAGAAGTAATTACCAGAATGCCAAGATAATATCCAATAAATTAAATTAACCTCAACTTTAATTCACGCTTTCTATTTGTATAAACAATTAAGTACTTAAAATTAGAAATTAGACAATGACAACAGCTTTATGCTTTAATTTGTGACAAATGTTAATGATTTTGCAGAAACAGCTGCACTGGATTCTTTTTTTTTTTTCACTGCAGTAAAAAAAGTTATTGTGCACAACTAAGAAACTAATTTCGTAGGTCTATTGCATCAGTTCCAACTTAACAAAATTCCTGGGGGAAAAAAAAAAAAAAAAAGGCAAATGAATCCACTTATTTATGCTCAGATTTTTGTTAAGAAATACGAGCATCTTCAGCCTCTCAGGGTCCAGTCGATTTCTTTTTGAGTCGCAAATGAACCCTGCGGTACTGAAAAGTCTCTCGCTGCTTACAGTCGCAGGTGGTACACACAAGTATTTCATTGCAAGGTATTTCAGTGCTTCACAATGATGATTTCTCCAAAAGTCAGACACAGAAATATTTGGAGCCAAAGTATCATCACTGAAATATTTCTTGAACTCAGTTTCTACTAACACAGCATCTTCAACTGTAGTTTTGGTGGTGTTTTGTGAAAATAAAGAGGAATACTGAGACCAAATGGCTCCACTTCCCCCGGCTTCCATCACTTCTTTTGGCCTGTACTCAGAAATTTGATCTGGCCCCTACAAAATAAAACTAAAATTGATAAAACTATAAAAAAACAAACAGAATTTGTGCAAGGAAAAATTTACATCTAATAAACAATTCAAGGAAAAAATCTTGCTGAATTATTCTCTTTTTCTTTGTTAGGTTCCTCGACTGCTTCACGCAATAACCTTTCCCTAGCCAACTCTGCATTGGCCTGGTCTTTGAAAGGTTTAACCTTAAAGCGTGGATCCATTAGTGTGGCAGCTGTCAGAACTTAATCAGTTTCCATGTCCGCAAATCTTGTTTTAATCGAAGCTGTCAGATCATTTACTAGGCCTTGAAGACCTGATCCTGCTGGTGCTGGTTTTGACAGAGACTGCTCAATTACATGGACTAATGGAATAACCTGCAATAACCAATCAGATCTGATATAGTGATTTGCTTTTCATTGTTTGAGGTAATTGTCAAGGAGAGTGCACACAATATTTTCAACATTTCAATTTCCAATAATTGATATGACTTTGAATTTCCAATAATTGATATGACTTTGAATGGCAACCAAAAAATACCAATGACAGCATGATCAACTTTCATTTACAATTACCACATAATTAAGTTACTATACAATATTAAATTGCACTGTACAAACCGCTGATGCATTAACTTTATTGGAGCTGATATGGTTCGTTACCGAGTCAAAAACATCAAGAATTGGGATGAGGTTTTCTATCAGAGTCCACTGAGAGCTGGTCAGATCAGGTAGGTTCAATTCAGCATTGCCCTCTTCTGCTTGTGAAGCCTCTTCAACATGTGCAATGTGGTGTTCCACCTGGTGGGCTCTTCTTGTACAAGTCTATGTTGTGCAACACCTGCTGTAGTTTGACAGTTTTTCAACACTTTTGTAGCGTGCGATGAGTGTTTGAAATGGCCAACTAATTTGCGACAATTGGAAACTATATTAACAACAATTTTGTTGTTCATGACAGACTCTTTGATCACTAGTTGTAACGTGTGAGCTAAGCAGAAAGTATGCTGGAAAGGTGACATTTCCAAACCAGCTTCAATGTTGCGACCATTGTCCCGCACTATGGCAACAACCTTGGACAATAATTCCCACTGACTTAATAGTGAGCAAATAAATTTACAAATGTTCTCCCCGGTGTGAGATATCTCGGGGAAATGGTGTCACTTCTAGGCACAAATGCTGGTACTCAAAGTTCTTGTCAAAATAATGGACAGTGATGCTCATGAAGTCAGTATTTGCCACAGATGTCCACAAATCTATGGTTACAGCTACAAATTCTACTTCTTTCAATTTCGCATCAACCTGCTTCATGGTGGATGCATACATTGTAGGGATGACCGTGTTACTTAATGTTTTCCGAGAAACCATTGTGTAACGAGGCTCAAGATGATTTATCAGGTCTTTAAAACCTTTGTTTTCAACCACATTAAGTGGCTGGCCATCAATGCACACCATCGTTGCGATGCGTTTGGTTATTTCCGTCTGCCTTTTGTCGTCGTGTTTGAATGGTGTTGCTTTTTCAAAACACTACTGCAGTAACTGTTAATTAGGGGGCAATTCATATTTAGTTTTCTCCCTCCTTTGAAAACTTGAATCTGCAGATGTGCTTGGAGATGGAGAAAGTGGTTGCGAGCTTGAGTCAACGGGAGATTTGTTTACGTCTAGGCCTGTGTTGCACGACGTATTTTGTCCCGATTCAGACTTAAATTTTTTCAGGTGCTGTGTCTTCACGTGTTTTAGCAGGTTAGGTGTGGATTTGGGTGAACCTCGGGACAGACGTTTTCTACAATAATTGCAATGTGTGAATTTATCGTCAGTACAATCGACCGTAAAGTGTTCCCAAACGGAAGACATTATTAACAACAATAACAAATACAGTAACAGTACATACTAAAAAAACAAAGCAAAACTGATTAATTAGTGGTTGGCTGAAGTACCAACGTTAAAAATTGACTATGCATCCGCTACTACCAACCATATAAATCCCGATGTAATGTTTGTATTCAGTAGGAATGAAGTCTTCTAAATCCAGTAATTAACCACGTAAATATTCCTGTTTTTACGTATTACATCTAATTTAATTTTTTATTTGTAAATGTAAGTTGGTTGATTAATATTTTACAATAGAACTTGAACAAAAACGGGATTGTTCAACTAACGTCAGCGATATATATTGATTGTTGTATTTAGCTACGATGTCGGTAACAGTTTCAGTTGGTAGTTGGCACTTTTTATTTTTCCTTCAAAGATCTGACGCTGCGGCGTACGTAAATAAAACAAAAGTTAATCATTTTTGTCTTAACTTATATTCAGAACCGAGAGTCTAGTTTTTTTAAGGAACCGAAGTCGGAGCTGGTTCTTGTCAAAAAAACCGGCTATCCGATACTCGGATCTTGGAACCGGCCCATCCCTAATAAATATATTTGGGTTCCAGTGGTATTCTGGTGGCAGAACACTGCTAGTAATTTTATTTAATGCTACTCTAGTTGTATGACTGCAAGAATGTATTTGCCTATGCATACTGGCTTGCAGAGTACAGTTTAACCGTGCTAATAAAAGTATAGGATATGAGACATTCGTAATGACGGTCAATTTGTGTATGCAGTATACTGTAAAAATGATTGAGTGGTATCGTTAGGGCATTAGTACATGAGTAATTGAGAAGCATTAACATACCACACACATTTTTTTAAAGAATTACTGAACATACTAAATACAAGGGCATGTGAGAGTCTGCATTTGTCTGCAACATGTTGAGCCACCTTTGGCTATGATGCGAATAAGTTTGTGCACAGCATGAGATGTGGCGATGGTGGAATTGCTGTTGCATCCGGCAGTGCTGTGTCACATTTCATTCTAGCATTGCTGAAGGTAACTCCTACCTTGGACTCGGTGGAGAGCAAAAGATTCCCTAACAAATACCATATTTCAGGCCGTATTGTTAAAAAACCAACATGTCTAGCAAACCAACTTTTACGGCTCTGTTTATTCAGTTCAAAGTTACCTTTAAACATTTAAGCTGCCACGAAACAAAATTGCGATAAAGAATCATAAGCAATTTAAAAGAAACCCAAACCATCTTAGCCTGGGCGTGACACACACAGATTATTTTCGTGCTCTTTAAACAAACTTAATGGTACTGATGCTTGGAAGAATGCTTCCCACTCGAAAAAACACAACCACCTTCTAGCTCGTAATTGGCTAGCTAGATCATGCCACGAACCTCACCCAATCAGGGCGTTCTGTGATCTAGCTGAATCGTAAAAACAATAAAAAAATTCACCTTATAATGCCCCTATCTACTAGTAAAACATAACCCTCATACAAAATGCATCCTATCCTTGCCAAGATGACTGATAAAAAAAGAATTTATGTAAACTTAACAAATCGCTCTGAGAACTGGAACATAACATTACATTACCCACTTAGGTTTGTGAAAGCTCTCGAAGAGAAATATCCCTAATCAAAATCTATCTCTCCATTGGCCTCTTGTTGGTCATCACACCGTGGTTTCCCTACAAAAACATTCACGTTATAACACTCAAATCATCACATAGAACACTCAAAACAAAGGTATTGACACAGAAAATAACGTCAAAACATCCTTCCATTGGTTTAATTTATATGTGGCCTCATTGATTGTCTTTGTTTTCTTCACCACTTATCCTAATTTAGTTCAGCTTTACACAGTCACAATTATTTCGAATAAAAGTAGCTTTCTGCAGTAGCCACAAAGAATGGTACAAAAGAAAATGTACAACAAAGTAATTGTTTCACTAATGGGCTACAAAATTGACTACAGGTATTGGTATCATAACAGTAGAATTACTTTTAAAATGTATTTACCCAGCACACACAAAATATTTCACCTGTACCTCACAGTGATCACTCTTAGATTTGTGGTTGCATATTTGTCCTTCTCATTAGCATTATTACATCACTTTTGTAGTGTTACTTGTTACTGCTTATGTTTGCCTTTCATAACTTCAATAGGCTACTAGCAGCACTGAAATGTATCATCGTATTTTTCGGCGAAACTACGGTACTTCACTGATAAATGTTGTTAATTCTCCGGCTAGCAAACAAACTTGAAAAACATGAGTCTTATATCGTCAGGGCGAGGTTCAGAAATTACATGGATGCAAGTATTTTACGAAATAAAAGAATTAATATTGTTCAAAGAAAATTCATTTACTTGAAATGTTACAATAAAAAAAAAAACTTGGGTCCAAACAGCATTACATCACAAATAAATACCTTGCGACCGCTTCGCTACTCACAATCGTGGCCGACGGGCCACGTGGTTAAAATACACTTATTATTTTAAAAATACTTAGCTGGCATGGCGCTACTTGAGGCAGTCACAGACTTCGCAATTTTAATTGCAACCAAATACTGACTACTAGTAGTCCAAGAACTGCTCGTACAACACATTTTCATCTGAACCACGAGGTGTCTTAACACAATCTTCCCGGTGCACTAATACTCTCGCGCCGCACAACCATCACCGACCATCTATCGAAGGTGATGAAGGAAACCTTTGTTCTCCCAGCGACCACGGCATCAAGCAGAGCCATCTGACGGAACTACTTGCTAAACCCCTTCATACTGTCTGCATTTCACTCGTTATTTTTAACTTTATATATGTATTTTTTGATCCCGCAAACAGTAATCATTCGGCATTTACAATGAGAAACCAAAGAAAAGAACAATTCTTTTTACCTAAATTACATCTTATCGGCTCATTGCCGATTTATTACTAAACTCTTAATTTTAAATTTTTTATGCCATCACATTCTATTTGTTTTTTTTTTTTTATACAGTTTCTACTGATAGTGTAAACATCTTAGTCTTCCTTGTCCTTATCAAAATTGGCTGTGTGGTCTTGTCAAGGGCCACATATAACAGAAGTTCATACCACACTATCCTTTCAACAAATTTCCAGGACCTTTTAGACACCAGACTTGCTGTGCTGTCTTGCACAAAGAAAAAAAAGGGGGGGGGGGAATAAGGGTTCATGCTGGTACAGTGTCTGGGTATGTGGCTTGCCAGGCAACATCATGATGATACAAAAAGGGGTAGGGAAAATATGGGCTCAATATTTAGGCCACTTGCACTGTCCCACTACAATTACCCCTTTGCATCACCTGATGGCCACCAGGGCTTCCCTGCATCACCAACCATCAACAAGCAAAATGTTGTGCCAAAGTGGTCCCTTACAAGGCTGTCTTTATTACAACTCCCTCGGAACTCCCAAAAAAAAAAAAAAAATGTTCATATGCCTACAAATAGCTTAAGTACTTTACAAACCCCCAGGGAGATTGTCTAAACTCTGTGAGGCAATCTTCCTGACAAAAAAATTAATCTCAGCGAGTTAGCCAAAATAATCCAAATTCTAGCTATAGCAACAACCCTTGTCACCTTATGAATATATCCCAAATCTGGTTACACTGGCACATTAGATATGGTTGAACTAGCCGCTATGATACATTTGTACCGATATACTTGTGTTTGAACACACATACATATATAGATACACTTCACTATACATCTTATATCATTTTTTTTCTTTATATACATCTATACCTTCTGCTTCTCTGATAACCTCTTACTTGTTTATTACAACACACTTTTTTTTTATGTAGCATTATTTACTGTTAACATCCTTCCTTTATTTCTGCATTAAATCAAATGTCAGCATCAAATATGTAGAAACTTGCTAGTATCCATCATGAGCCCACCAAATCTAAATCAACAAAACATTCACTTTATACTCAATTCACTTATTGGTCTCAACATGACATCCACATAACAAACAAAGAGTAAATAAAAATCTGTGAACTTCAAATATAGACTCAAACTGACAGTCTACAAAATAAACCTTAGTACCACCTATACCTCCTGCTTATATGGCTTAAGTAAATAGGAGTTGTACACTCCTTTTACCTTTGCTTCAGAATTAATTTCCACAAGTTTCCAGACGTTCGGACCGACCTGGGTGTCAATTTTGTATGGTCCGTCATACAACAAAAACAATTTTTTTCTCTCTTTCGCAAGGTACTGACTCTGTTCAGCCACTCTAAGCAAAACTAGATCACCTACTCTGAAACTATCCTGTACCACTTTTTGTTGCTGTCCATGCCGCCTGGCCTGTCTCCATTCTGTTCCTAGCTGTTTCTACCATGGCTGCCTTATCTTCTAACATCACTTCAAGCGGAAATGACATACCCTGAGCCAGACAGTCACGTCCTAACTCTCCATTCGTAAGTTGGTTAGGCGAAAACCCTGTTGAGCAATGCACTTGGAAATTTGAATTTGATTAATAAGTGGCACAACCTCGGACCATTTACTATGTCGTTTGTAGCAATACGTTCGTAACAACCTGACTATTTCACGCATACACCTTTCACTGGGGTTTCCCTGTGGGTGCCGAATAGATGAAAATACCACATCAACACCTAGCCATGCTAGTTCCCACCTCCAAGCGTTCGCCATTAATTGTGTGCCATGGTCACTCAGTACACGTGAAGGCATCCCGTATGCAGGGAAGTAAGTAATGATTCAGCAATTTATCCAAGCATGCTTCAGTTGTGGCCATTTTCAGAAGATAACACCATACATGTTTGGTAAATACATTCAGCACAACCAACAAATACCTAACTCCACCTCTTGATCTTGGTAGCGGACCGTACAAGTCTACTGCTACAAGGTCGTTCGGATCCTCTGGGACTATCACATGCCATGCACCCTCCCAGTTATGACTAGCGAATTTTGCCTTCTGACACAAATCGCATGTACTGACAGACACACTGTCCTGGCCATCCCACTCCAATAATAATTATTCTGTATCACCCACAACACCTTTTTTTATACCAAAATGGCCCGATGAAATGTGGATATGTCTAACTAAGTCACGTGTCCATGCTTTCGATACACATATTCTCCATTCATCCCTACCTAGTGCCTGTCGTCAGTATAAAACCCCATCATGAATACAGTACCAATTAGCCATCTTTTGAAGTGTGTGTTCCTGTACTTCCCGGTCAGTTGCATTTTCAATAACCTCTATGGTTGGGCTCCAACACGTGTCCTGTCGTTGCTCCCGGCCTGTTCCTTTAAACTTGCCTATCAGTTCTACATCCTTTTCGACTTCAATACGTGCCATTATTGGCCCCATACTTGGTTTCTCTTTAAGAGTTACCCGATCTACTACGATGGTCCTGCTCAGTAGGTCAGCATCTCGATTACGCTTCCCTGTCATACTCCTGAGGTGTCAGACACCGTCGGATTAGACGGCTCCCCATTAACTTTCACGAAAAAAGGAATGAAAGAGAGTGGTGATCAGATAGAACCACTACCCTATGGCCAATAACCGTATCTCTTAAGTTTCGATAACACCCATAGTATTGCCAGACGCTCTGTGACTATATGCCCGTTCTGCTGGCAACAACGCCCTGCTTACTAAAGCCACGATCCTTTCCTCCCCGACCTCATCATGTTGCAACATTTGGCGCCTAGGCCATACCCTGATGCATCAGTGGCAAGGTAAAACTCCCTATCATAATCAGGGTGATGCATCATGCATTCTTCCACAAACAGCTGTCTAGCCTTTTCGAAACTCACCTGGTGTTCTTCCTTCCACTCCCAAGCCTGTTTCTTCCTCAATAACTGTAATAATGGGGCCACAACATTGGAAAAACAATCCACAAAACACCGGTAGAAATTACAGATCCCTAGAAATCCTCGGAGCTAGCATAAATTTTTTGGTGTAGGAAAATTGCTGATCACAGAAACTTTAGAAGGATCTGCCCTAATCCCTCATGAATCTAACATGAATCCCAAAAAACTGACCTCCCGACACAAAAATTTTGATTTGGAGATTTTTAGCTTCATGTTTACTTCTCGCAAACGCTTAAATAAATGCTCCAAGTTTTCTAAATGTTCAGCAAAATTTCCACTAGCAATCAACACATCATTGACGTAGGTTTTGCAAAATGAGCTGACTTCCGGTCCTAAGGATGCCTCAACAGCACTGCAGAATTATTAGATACTGTTGGAAAGCCCAAAGGGTAACACGCAGAACCGATACGATCTGCCACGGCACAAATAAGCTGTGTATTGCCTATCATTCCTATGGAGCGGGATCTGCCAGAAGCCTTTGGCAAAATCGGTGGTACTTATATACTGAACGCTCTGGAATTCAGTAAATAAATGATCTGGTCCAGTCAGTGATTCTCGGCAGGGGATTATTCTTTTATTCAGCCCGTGTGCATCCAAACACAAACGGACACTCCCGTCCTTTTTTCTTACACACACTAGTGGGTTTGTAAAAGGGCTCTGGCATCTTTCTATAATTCCACGACTTCCATCACTGCTATCTGCTCCTTCACTGCGTTCCGACACGACCACGGAATCGGATACGTACGTTGCTTGAACTGTGACTTATCGTTCACAGGAATGCTAGCTACATATTCTGTTTTCAGCCCTGGCTGGTCAGAAAATACATCTAGGTATCTATCTAAGATCATCCCTATTGCCTCACTTTCATTCTTATTTGGTGTTTCACAATTGTGTACCGCTGCCTGCACTGCCTGCTCCCAGCTATCGGCTTGATCCTGAACTGTCACATTCCTCTCTCGACCCTTTGTTACTCCTTCCAGTATGTTCCTTGCTTGCACCACCCCCCAATCATCTAGCATCTGAATCCTCAGTGTCGTGGCCTTATCTCGGAAAGGCAGTCGATGCAACATGCTTATCAGCTGTTCTCCTAACTAAACTGTACAGTTCCTTGGACAAAATTAACTATTACACTGTGCTGTTGCATGAAATCTATGCCTAGTATGATCAGCTTCACTAAGTGTGGTATGACTAAACATGTTGTTCTGCATTCACGTTCATTTACTTTTATTGGTAAATATACTTGCCTATTGACTTTTTTACTTTTATCCTTTGTTGCACCTATCACTGTAAGCTGGGGAACTGGCAATACTGTATAATCAAACCCACGCAACTGCAATCCTTGTAAAAATGACTCGGACACCCCAGAAATTTCCGAGCCCGAGTCAAATAAAACTACCACGTCCTGGTCTCCCACTTGACTCACAATTTCTGGTGACAGGTTGTTATTTTCAAATATTTCCTCACTTTCTTCCAACAGAAACTCTCTTTCGTCTGTAAATATTGCGGTGGCCATTTGTACATGTGAATTTTCAACTGTCGTGTCCTGGCGTATGAGCGACGATCGTTCGCGTTTCCCATTTGTGCTGACAAGTGGGCATTTAAATTCTGGGGCCGTACCTGCACATTCTGTAACCTACCTCCCCTCTCGTGTTGACATGTCTCGAACTTTCATTCCCATTTTCCGATCTCGCCAGTTTCCTATCTGTCTGCCAGCTTGCCCTTCTGCATTATTAGGTTGGCCATCATTCCTTTGACCTTGAAAGCAAGTCTTCTCCCTGCCCCGTATAGGTGGTGGTCCACGATCATGCAAGTCACTTCGACATGCATCGCCTGAATGCCTATCAATTGATGGGTTATGGTATTGGTCATTTGCATAATGCTGCCCATTCCAATATGGCCTACGTTGGTAGTCACTTTCTCTCCCTTCCTCCCAATTCCTCCTCCTCGAACTGACAATCTGACCTATATGGTTATAGCTACCTGTGCGACGACGCTCATAAATGCGGCCAATTTCTTTCAGGACTAGCAGTAGTTGCTTTACTGTGGCCAACTTCTTTCCTACCAAAATCTCCTGTACCCCCACAGAAAACAGAGAATAAACCATTGCAATTATGTCTGCCTCAGTTAGTGGCATGTCGTAATACTTTGCCTTTTCTATAACATGGCTTAAATGATTCTCCAAACCCTCTTCTACACAGGTAAGGTGGTATAATATTGCACGATCAATACCTTGCAACTTGGCATCCCAGTATTCATATAAAAATTCCTCTCTAAATTATGTGTAAGAAGTAAGATCATCTCCTACAATGATTAACCAATTTACTGCATTTCCGCAAATAGAACGCCAAACTATTAATAACTTTTCTGCGTTATTGCACTCATAAAATTCGAAGAAGTCCTCTAACTATGCAACTTTTTTACGCGGGTGTTCGCTCCCAGTACCCCAGAATTTTGGAATGTTTCTTTCCTGGAATGGCTGATTCAATCCGACAGCTGAACCCTCTTCAGATTTACGTGCCTCTGCCTCTCCCTTCATAAGCTCCATGATTTCATTTAGCCTATTTTCACACCCTATTTGTTTTTCCTTTTCCATTCCCACCTTTTCTCTAATATTGTTTATGTCTTGTTTTACTGTGCTAATGTCAACTAGGTCGTGTGAAACGAGCATCTCAATATTATCACACCTGCGACTGATTTCTACAGAAGTTTTACTATGTACGCTCAAGTTTTTCCAAAAATCAGTTACCGCTTCCCCTAGTGCTTCACTTTTCTTTTTCATGGTAAGTACGATACCCGCAGTTTCCTGTAATGATACCTCACAATTCCTTTCAAGCAAATTTGTTCTTAATCAATCCTTGAACGATTTTCCTTTATTTCCTGTCACAAATTTGTAACTACCTGTATTTCCTTCTCCTCCCGTTCGCGACGATGTACCTCAAATATTTTTTTTCATAGTTTTTCTGTTTCTGCTATGCATTCTCTCCCTTCACTGTGTAATTCTTTCTGTAATGCCTGATTTTCTACCCGGAGTATCTGTAATAACGTTTCCATATTCATAGCACATGGTGAGATTTCTGATGTGTCTAACAGATTATCAGTACAGTAACCCCCTTCACCAAACATTGGGTCAGTTGGCGACACTACTTCCTGGATTTCGCTAGATTCGAGTTCCGACATGGTTGGTTCATTCATAGCTACCAGCAAACAACACACCCATACAAAAACAAAACTCTGCCCGCATGTTTTTTTTATACAACCTACCTAAATTTTCCCGTCTTATGACATCATTAAATCAGGGATAATGCAAATACAAAACATTTACTCTTCGGAATTTGACTATTGCCCTTCATTAACTTGAACAAAATACAAATAAGCTCGTTTTCTGCACATCACAAATGGCGGCAAAACAATTTCCGGTACCTCTACCCGTCTGCGCGGCAACCTCAATCATATCTACCGACACCTAATACATTTTACACACTTTTTATACTTTGCTTGTTGATTACTAGAGCTACACAGTTGCCCGGTGTTACCCGGCTTACCTTACACTCCTGGTTGCACTCCCCCTTCGTCATCGTGTAGTCTCAGCTTCCTCTTCGGACGTTGTCGCCACGTAGTTTACTGTCTACTCCTGGCTATCTCATTATTTATTTACTTAGCATCCCTATCACCTAGCATACTTTATTTTCCGCTAAGGCCTCACTTTATTTTCCGCTAAGGCCTCACTTTATTTTTCGCTAAGGCCTCACGTGAGCGCCCCAAAAATGTAGTGTTACTTGTTACTGCTTATGTTTGCCTTTCATAACTTCAGGTGTTTATAAGCCAAAAGTAGGCTACTAGCGGCACTGAAATGTATCATCGTATTTTTCGGCGACACTTCTTCACTGATAAATGTTATTAATTCTCCGGCTAGCAAAAATACTTAGCTGGCATGGCGTTGCTTGAGGCCGTCACAGACTGCACAATTTTAATTGCAACCAAATACTGACTACTAGTAGCCCAAGAACTGCTTGTACAACACATTTTTATCTGAACCACGAGGCGTCTTAACACCACCTTCCCGGTGCGCTAATACTCTCGTGCCGCACAACCATCACCGACCATCTCTCGAAGATGAAGAAGGAAACCTTTGTTCTCCCAGCGGTCCAGCGACCCTGGCATCAAACAGAGTCAACTGGCGGAACTACTTGCTAAAAACCTTCATGCTGTCCGCGTTTCACTCGTTATTTTTAACTTTACTGTTTGCGGGATCAAATGAGTACATATATAATCGTTCCCCCCACAACACAACAACCAGATTGGCTGCTGCAGTCCTCCCAGTCCCTTAAAACTTACTTCTGCCCCCTTCTACCTCACATCTTACACTTCCATTTCTCCCTCTTGCAATGTAATTCTTTCAACCGACACCATTCTCCTTTCTTTTAAGCCATGCTGTACACGTAGAATACTGGCCACACCGGCATATGTATGCTAAATTTTAGGATTGTAAAATAAAGTTTTAACATAAAACTGCGGCATATAAAATGACGGTGCAAAATAAAATTGTAATAATGACACAAAAAAGTCAAGTCAAAACAAAATATGAAAGTCACAATATTTCATTTCCATGTTTAATGCAACAACTGACACTGCTTTTTTCTAACTAATCTAGGGATGTCGGCTTGAATATTGGATGAAGCAACCATGAGGGAACTTTGTAAGTGAGCATCAGTCAGCCTATTACTCGATTTTGACTTAATATTTTTCATAAATGAGAAATGCTGTTCACAAATTAAGGTGTTAAAAGATGAAGGGATTATGTAACAAATATAAAATTTGGAGTAAACGAGTTCAAAGTTAAACTTCTTGCATTTTGTAATGAATTGGAGTATGTATTTTTTATATCATTTGTACAATTCTTCCATTCATAACATATTATTTTTAGTGTGGATTTTTCGTACATTTAATTTGCAACTCAAAATAATAATAATAATAATAATAATAATAATAATAACAATAATAATAATAATAATAATAATAATAATACGTACATAACACCTTTATTCACTGAATGTTAAAATAATACCATAAATGAAAAAATGCGTAAGTGTCATATGTGGCATAAAAATCCATTTGGAAATATTGTTCACAGCATATGTTGTCACATCATAATGTTTGAAATCACTTTAATGCAATACAAGGCATATTACAGAAGGAAAAAAACAATAAACATGATAAAGGTAGTTTCACAAAAAGTTCTTTATCACATACCTTGACAGGAAAGATCTAGTTGGTCCATTTTGCTCGCAAAATATAATCATAGTACCATTGGTACTTCAAAGTACAAATTAAAATAGGTCTTTCATGTCACATGGTTTTTCTGTTGACAGTCTTATTTTCTTACCAATTCACGGAACGACGATACTGAAAACATTATCTACTGTGTCACTTTTATATCTCCAATTGTTCACTTTCCTAAATGGTGTGTGTGAATCATAGCTCTCTTTGAAAAGATGGGAACCATATTCTTCAACCTTTATCCACTTAACACCATCCCTGAAGTGAACAGTTTGGCCTAGGAAATCTTTCTTTCGGTTAAGAAGCCATAAAGTTGAGGCTAGTTTGTCAATGACTCTAAAATGATGTTCCATATCAAGAACCTGGTTAGCTTTATTTGCTTAGGTGATTATGTGACGGTACTGCTCTGGTAAGTATATATTTGCATGCTGTCGCTAAAGTTCTCTATCTACCCTAAATCAAGAAGACTGTGGCCAGCCTCTAGGAATTTGTGTTCAACTGATTTAAATTGCCCTTTAAAATAATATATTGATAAATACAAATAATTTGCAAATTTTTATTTTGTCCTGCACACAAGTCGTCCCTATTACTAAATGGTCTTTTTCTCGCAGTTTTGGATCAAGTTCAGTCGCAGTTAGAAGTAAACTTGCAACTTCGGTACTTCCTCGGCTCGCTATGTCTTCTGTCCATGTGCAAAATAAACCTTTATCCGTATTGTTATAGGTGATATGCAATGCTAAGTTGTAGAACCACATTTGTCACTTGTAGAAGACTTCAATTGTAGTTAACTGCAGAAGGGGCATCATTTGTTGCTGATCCATGGTCATATAAGCATTACTGTCCATAGTCTTTGTGGATTCCATTTCCAATTTTTAACATCAATGGCAACTTTGTAAAACTCTATATGCTCTTCAGTACATTCACCATCACCACATGTGCTACATGTGTTACTTTTTGGGTGAGCAAATTACATGTTGAACTTGGTAACAAACAGCCTTTGTTACATTGATTGACGAAATATTGGTTTTCCACCTTATCAGTTGTGCATAGTTCCATATACAGTTTATGCATTTTAGACACAGACAGTAGAGGTGATAGATACTTCCTATTAAGATTGCTTGCCTGTGAGAAATGAGAGTTTTCAGCTGTAAATGATTTACCACACAGTACTCTTGAGTCCACAACCGTAAGAAATACCTGAAATTCTCGGAGGCTCAATCCTTGGGATCTGTTGATGTTAACGATTTTGGTCATATCTTTCATAACATTTTTAAAATGCAAGCTTTTCGCGCACATGTTCTCTTAATGAATGATGCAGTGATACTGAATAAATTCCCCAACAGGTAGAAGAACCAGATTCTTTTTGAATTATTGAAACAGCACCGTTATATTTACATACCATTGCAAGAGACCAGTCAGTAACAACTCCGGAGAGTTTGTTCAGATGCAGATCATAATGCTTCACAGTTAAAGAAACATCAGAGAAAAAGTCTCTACCTTTTGTTGTGCCACTCTTAAGGAACAGAGCATCCATTTCTTCTGTAATGTCAAAGTTGTCGTCAATTCCTCTGATGAAAATAGCCACCTGAGCAGTGTCTGTGATATTTGTGCTCTCATCCAACAAAAGTGAATAGTAAACAAACTTCCAGCCACAGTACAAGTTGACTTGCGAAAATAGATGTTTTCTGCTGGACAAAGAATTCCAGCTGCAGACTGCATACATTCCGTAATAAATTATCTGCCTGTGAAAGGCTTTGATTTTGCAGCTATTTTTAGCTATAATATAACTAACATTCACTCTTAATTCATCAACTGTGTTTTGTCTGGTAAGTGATGATTGCTGTCTGCAGATTTTTTTTTCACTCAGCTACTTTATCTGATCGTAGCCGACCTTTATACTCTTCCATATTAGTTGCATGCTTCGATACGTAGTGCCACTTTAAATTGTATTCCCTTAGTACTGCAATAGACACGTGACTAAGTAAACAAACTGGTTTTTCCTTAATACATACTTACAAAAAAAAATCATCTCTGTCCAGTTTTCATTGAACACCCGCCCTTCATCCGAAGTTTTACGCTTTTTACTTGTACTTGTACACTGAACTAGGTATGAAAACAAATCATTCACAACTGCACAAGACTACAGCATGACACACGTTGAATTATGAGAGAGTTAGGGTTGACAAATGTGCCGTTCATGTCCCGTTTTACTAGCCATCATGTCATTTAAAATACAATTCATGTGTGACAACTTCAGAGGCCTGACATAATCTTTACATGCTGCTGCCACACAAGTACATACGCTCGTGTGCCGTGTTACTAGGATGGAACAAAAATACTACGGATGTAAATGTTGACAGATAGTGTTTCCTTTTTATACTTATGTCACACCACTATGAGTCAACAACTTTGTCATTCAACTAAGCCACATACCTGTTTCACCATATTTTTTATAGTCTGATACTATGAAGGATACACAGCTCAACGTTACGTCACACACTGAGAATATGACACCAGAAAGATGATATAAATAGCCTTGTTAATGGAACAGTGTAAATGGTGTGCCAAATATTTATCTGAAATAAAAATTATAAAAATATATTTTCTCTAATGCCTGCTGTTGCCATTCACCCCAGTGCCAACTTTTCCCTTTTTTTCTCAAGTCCCTCAGTTGGGCAGAGATTTCACTAAAATGTGCCATATATCATCTAAAAATATAGAAAGAGCCAATCAGACGCTGTAACTGTTTCCGGTTCAAGGGTACCAGATATTATACATTAGCTTTTATTTTCTCTAAATCAATTTTGATGCTCTCTCAAGTTACAGTGGTATCCAAAAAATATATTTCACTCTTAAGAAACTCTGATTTACTTAGGTGCACTGTCAGACCCCTGTTCATGCAATTTCCTGGGGACTGTACTAATCTGTTGGCAGTGTTCGCTAAAATCACTGGGCACAATAAATACTATATCGTCGACATACACAGTGGTAAACGCAAACACTCAGGTCCTAGTACTTGATTGAGGCTTCTAACGAAGTAACTGACTGACAAATTCAATCCAAAAGGAAGCTGCATAAAACAATAGTGTGTTCCTTTTACTGTGTATATTTCCTTGATTCTTCTTTTAGCTGAATTTACCAATAAGCTGCTGCTAGGTCAGTTTTCAAAATAATATTTGCACCCTTTTAATATCTGCAGTAATAATTCCATACACAGGATTGGGGCCCCTCAATTAGGAATTAATATAGTGTTCAATTTCCTCGCATAAACATAGGCGAACACCTCCACATTTTTTCTTAACCACCACCAAAGGATTAGAACATTCTGATGACTTCCTCTCAACAAAAACCTTACAATCCATCATTTTCTTTATCTCCGATGGTCCGTGGTGGCCGAGGAGTCAGATCTCTCGCCTCCCACTGAGGCAATCCGGGTTTGATTCTCGGCGGTGTCTGTCCCCGGATTTTCACATGTGGGAATTGATGCCGCTGGCGGGCGGGTTTTCTCGGGATCTCCCGTTTCCCCACCCATTCATTCCGGCGCTGCTCCATACTCACTTCATATCACCCCTCAGCAGCACTAAGACCTCAATGTTAAGCGCTCTCCAAAATCTTTCACTCTTTATCTCCGATTCACTCATGGTGAATAGAATATGGGATTGGGTACAGTTTCACAGAGAATGATTTGTGCTCCTTTACCATAAACTTGCATCGGTATTTTTTGTTCAGTCAATATATATCTGAAAACACATATCTCATCACTAAGAACCTTGTTAATTCCCTCTGCCATTCTCAGGTAACACCTAGACCTGCCTTTAAATAGCGAAACTCCTCCCTTCCCTCGTCAAGGTTTTCAAGTTTTGGTTATTTCCTTTTTAATAGCAGCCTTCCAGTTTTCATAGCTGTCATGGTTTATCTCAACCCCCTCCCCCCAAATCCCTTTCCAGTTCCTCACAAAACTTAATGCTCTTTTTTCCTTCCTAGAGATGTGACTCATGTTCTGTTGTATTCTCCGTTTATTCTGTAACCGTACATAAGCACAACTTCACTCTTCAATAATACAACATACAACTCCATACATTTCTATCAACATCTAGCTTGTCCAGCATCTTCTTACATAACACATCTGCCAACCTTACACCTTTTAATATACCACACTTATGCATACATATACCTCACTCTTCCCCTTCTAATTATATTTCCATAACCCAATTACATTTCACACCATGATACACATTAATTCTCCAAATTACGTTTCACGTCATCATACACATTAATTCATTTATTTCATTTCAACCAGGTTAACTAAGTATCCTGCCTTATACAATCCTTAGTTTCACAATTTTCACTTAGCTGTTTCCCCATGCTTTCATTCTCTCATAAATCCAATATCATCCTAGGTTGTATTACTCTACCTGCTCTACTCACAGTATATTCCTTTCTTTCAGCAGACTCACTTTCCTCTCTATTCTCAAAACCTCGGAACTCCTCCTCTTCATCACTTACTTTACCCTCCTCGTCTCTCCCTTCTGGCCTTAGTCCCTGTTTTTCAATTAGTGCCTTCTCCTCATTGATTCTCACCTCCCCATTCACCGAACTATTTATCTCTAGTGATTGTCTTTCTCGTACTTTCTGTGCCTGAACTTTCACACTGTTCGGTTTGGTTTATGGTTGGCCTTGATTTCTCCCCCAAACATTAGCTCCTACTATTTGGTTTATGTGCCTTTTCAATATCCTGTTATCCTCCGTTCTTACTAGAAACATGACATTTCCTAACTTCCATTCTGTGGTTGCGGGCAGCCAATGTACTTACTTCACTGTATAATACTTAACATATACTTAAGTACCACTTTCCCATGAAGTATTTCTGTACCATGGTTTAGTCACCGGAACATATCTACTACTCTCACCTCCCTCCTCTGGTTTAGTCGTCAGCAAATCAAACCTTGTACGCAACTTACGCCCCAGTTGCAACTCGGCTGGAGACACACCTGTTTTGATATGAGGCGTTACCCTGTACGTTAGCAGAAACAATTGCAAGGCTCCTGTCCTACTTTTACCCATGTGCAACTGCTTTTTCAAACCGTTTTTAAAAGTTTTTACCGCATTTTCAGCAGCGCCATTTGATTGGGGCATGTGGGCTGCTGCAGTCAAATGTTTATTCCATTGTTGTGCAGAAATTCAGCAAATTCTGCAGACTTGAAACAGGGCCCATTATCTGTCACTAATAATAGTGGCACCCCCCACCGGCTGAAATAATTCCGAAACACCTCAATTGTTTTACCTGATGTAATGTTTACCATTTCAGTTACTTCAACCCATTTCGAATACGCGTTTAAAAGTACTAGAAACATTTTACCCTCCACTGAACCGCAGAAATAGGCACGAATCCTCCGTTTGGTCCTGATGGCCAAGACCAAAGGCTTAACCCTGCTTTAGGCGGATCTGCCTGATAATGCCTACAAGCACTACAATTCCTTACCATCTGCTCAATATCATTATCTAGAAACGGCCACCAAAAATATGATCTGGCTAAGCTCTTTGTTTTTACCATGCCCATACGGCTCGCATGCAAATCCGACAATAGTACCTTTCTTAGTGTTCTCGGAATTACAAGTCTATGACCCCACATCAGACAGTCATTTTCTGCTGTTAATTCCGATCGTTTAATACAGTTCGGTTTCAATTCACCTGCTAGACTACCCTCGGGCCATCCATTTATTTTGAAGGCCTTCACTTTTCTAATTACTATATCATTTTGCGATGCATTTGTCACATCCTGTAGTGTCACAGCTGGTACTTCCCTAGCAATAAAATTTATATATGTTGAATCGTCCGCTTTAATATCACTCTGATCAAACTTATGTAATGGTAGTCGTGATAACCCATCTGCTTTGTTATCCTTAGATGCTACTAATTTTAGGTTATAGGTAAAACCAGACAAAAAGACTGCCCAACGCTGCAACCTACTTGCCGCCATCAGCGGAATTCCCTTTTTGGGGCCAAAAATCGACATCAGTGGTATAGTGTCTGTCACTAGGAGAAATTGTCTACCAAACAAGTATTGGTAATATTTTTTTACACCAAACACTATCGCGAGAGCCTCCTTCTCTATCTGCGAATAGTTAGTCTCCGCTTTCATTAATGACCTGGATGCATATGCTATCTGCCTCTCCCTACCATCATTCCCGACCTGGCTAATCTGGGCCCCAACACCATAACTACTTGCATCACAGGTTAATATAAATTCCAACCTAGGGTCATACTGCGCCAGCACCAAATCTGAAGCTAATATTTCCTTGATTCTAGTAAAGGCACCTTCACATTTCTGTGACCACACCCATTGTACATCTCTATTCAGAAGGTTATATAACGGCCTTAGTAGCTCTGACATTTGTGGCACAAATTTTGAATAATAGTTTACAGAAACTAGGAAAGCCTGCAGTTCCACCATCCCTTCTGTTCTTGGGGCCTTAGCAGTCGCCTCGACTTTTTACTGATCCTTATGGAACCCATCCTTATCTACTATATATCCTAGGAACTTTACTTCAGATTTTAAGAATTCACACTTTTGTAGCTGTATTGTTAACCCACATTCCCTCAATCTGTTCAATACCAAATTAGCTCTCTCCAACACCACTTCTGAATTCTCCCCACTTATTAGAATATCATCAATGAATAGTTCTGTCCCGTCCAATCCTTTTACCATCTTCTCCATCTCTCGTTGAAACCACCCGGGCCCCGATGCTACCCCATAAACCAACCGTTGGTATTCATATAGGCATTTGTGTGTAGAAATGGTTAGTAATTTCCGACTCGCTTCACTTAATCTATTTTGATTGTAAGCCCTGAGCAGATCTAATTTCACAAATTTTTTTGCTCCGTTCAAAGTACTTAACTTTGGTACCGGATACCTGTCAGTTTGGCAACACTTATTTACCATAACTTTCTGAATACACGCATAATTTATTGTCTGATCAGAAGCCACTTCACGGTTACCCGCTAGTTCTAACACTTCCCGTACCGACGTCTCGCATACTGTTGCCAATTCGATAGCTTTTTTATAGGTCAACTTGGTTTGCTTAGCAGACGTGTCTGAATACCCATGTCTCGTAATCCACAAACCAGCTGGTCCCGTATGTTTTCTTCCAAGTTCGTAAAGTTACAGGTTAACAATAATTTCTTCAACTGTGCTACATATGAGGCAATAGATTCTCCCGGTAACTGCAGTCTCTCTTTAAATTTATACCTTTCCGTTACTTCCAATGTGCAAGGTTTCAAATGATCCAATAAGATCTGCATAATCTTCTGTAATGATAATTCCGGCTTTTTTTTTTTGTGTTCACAAGTCCCGTAATAATGTATATGTATCATTATCCAATAATGTAAGTATTAACGGCACTCTTCCGGCACGTCATGTGCCACGAAATACTGGTTCAGTCTTTCAAACTAAATTTCCCTGTCTTGATTCTCTTGTAGGTTAAACTGTGGAAAACTGTCTGGTGGAATTTTTGTGCCCTCTGTCGCCATGGTTGCGCTGCGTCACTATTCTTCCTTGTACTACACCCGAAGTGTTCTCACACTGCTGTGTCCGAATTCACCTCGTCGCCACACTGTTGTATTCTCCGTTTATTCTGTAACCATACATAAGTACAACTTCACTCTTCAATAATACAACAAATGTTCAGCATAATTTATGACTGCCTGATTCGGTTTCAGCCAATCTGATCCTATTTTACTGCCTCGACACTCAAACCCTTTACAACCACAAAATTAATTCAATAATTTTGTCGTCCACCATTTATTTATATTAATACTTGTTTCCATACATTCTTGTTTCTTACCCCTGTCACACATGTAGTAGTTATGTTTGAGACATCAATACTAGGCAAATCAATTTTTGTAGCATGAATCAATAAGAAAAAGTAAAATAATTTCCTTTTCTCCTGTTATGGTTCCTGTAATAGCCTGACATCCGTTATCACTTAAATTACTACAGGATTTGCCTTTGCCCATTCCTCCCCTAGTTACTCTGTACCAGTGCATATAAAATTCTGAGATGTTACCGTACATACTTTGCTGTTCCTGTTCTTTGTTTCACTACTCTGTCTTGATGACTTTTTTGCTTTTTCTATACTATAGTGGTGAATTTTGGACTGCAATGCTGTTTCATTTAAAAACTAGTCATACATACTATTTGGTTGATCATTAATTTCTTAGGAGCCCTGTCCATCACCCTTTCTATTATAAGTTCTGTCATCACCTCTTTTCCAATGACCTCACTCATGTCTTATATGCTGGGTGTTTGGAAACCCCTCCAAACCCTGTACTGTGAAATGAGGCTCTCTCTGACCCCTGTATGTTGTCATGTCATCATGCCAGGTCACCGACCTGTGAAGTCAGCTCAATTTTGTCCCCTCTACAGTGTTCTCCTCCACTAACCGTTCACGAAGGTGAGAGCATCGGCAGTAAAAAATGACAGTTTTTGTTCAGCGCGGTCAGGGGAAGGACGTATGTGTGCCGGTAGAATCTGTTCTACATCTTCATTGTTATTGTAGGGAAGAAAACTGTACATAGTGTTTCATCATAATCGTTCAGGCCGATAAATTGTTTGGTACCCGCGTAGACCGTGCACGTATCTATCTGCGTGATAGGAGCTGACCTCTATATAGGCCCTAGGACAAGAGTAGGGAGATAAACCCTGGAATAGTGTCCTCAGGTGTGTTTCCATCTGAGTCCCCTGCACCTAAGTCCTCAGCAGCATTAACATTGCCCAGTTGTCTCACTGGTGGAAGGAGAGGCACACCACTGAACCACTGAACTGTCGTGCCCTGAGATAGGTGAACACCTTCCTGACCGGGCACAGACCAGTTGGGGCTACTACTGTTTCATCACCGAATCATTTTCTGCACTTGTTTGTTTGGTAACCTGCAGCTCTTCATGTCCAAACCCCAAACCCTTTCTGCTTCCTCCAGACGGTCAGTTTGAACCTAAATTTTGTCCTGATCTTTCTGGGGTGGATTATGGTCATAATTTCTGTGTCCAAACCTTCCTTCCCACTTATCTAGTCTATCAAAAGCTTTCTAGTAAGGTTACCACTACACTAACCCTTGTTGTTCTCGAACCTAGTATGCTATCTTGAATTGGTGCTGGAAAGCGTTGGACCATGTGGGTGAAAAACTTCTCTTTGTTACGAGGCTATCAAGGAAATTGGCCTGTAAATGTAAATTCTTAACAGTCTGCTATCGGCCCTGCCCGCAATGTGGTTTTTTCCAGTAAACAAATACTGTAAAAGTTCATGTTGTTGAAAGGTGCTGCAGTTCTTTTGCAAAAAGGTTCTCTGAGCAGTCAAATACACTTCCCACAAATGTCCTTAACTTGTTGCCCACTGTTTTGCAGACCCTTCCAAGCAAGATATAAATATCCTCCATTTGTTTCATAGCCCTATCACACTTGCAGGGCTGCTAGCCACCAGGTAGGTAGAAATTAGGGTGTTTTAGGGATCTCAGGCACAAAATAAGGGAACATTTATGGACTATTGAATTGAAATTAGAGACTTTATAAAACAAATGGTTCACATAAAAAAAAAGCCACAAGAAAATTTTCTAGACACAAATATTGGTAATTACTTTTAAGAATGGTCACCCTTCTCCCCAGTAAACAAGATTACTGTGTATATTAATAAAAAATTTGTTTCCATAATTTATATGGTGTAGTTAATTTAACTTTCTGACATTGTAAAAAAATAATGCACGTTACTGAAAACTAAGGATATTAACAAATTAAGGTATTAGTTTACACAATATTTTTGCTGACACCATTCACTTTTCCACCAATATATTTACAATGAGTTTTTTTTTAAATTTATTTTAATTTTTTTATTTTATAGACAAAAGCTCACAAATAAATGTGAAATGAAGATGAATTACTCTTAAAACAATAAAATATTGGCATTAAAAAAGGAAAAAACATTTGAATCTTTATCTAATATTGCACATTATGCAATCTGCACTTAAATTCTCACAAATAAATTAATGTGAAACAAACATGAATTACATTTTAACACTACAATATTTGGATTGTTAAAGAAAAACATTTGAATCTGAACCTAATGCTGCACATTTTCTAATCTTTACTTAAATTAACCCAAATTCAGTTCTCTGCCAACTTTTATTCTTTAAGTTAGAACAAACAATTTTTTTTATGAACAGCGTGATTGAAAAATTAATAGTTCTTGTTTAAAATTGTTATTTATCCTTGTTCTACTTCTTCTGAAAAAAGCCTGTCATTAAAACACTTTTAGTTTTCTTCTGCAAACTATTTTGTAAATCACCAGCTTTTTTCTTTTGCGTGCAGATACTTCCTTCTCCACCTTTGCAACGCCTTCAATCATGGCTTGGGCGAGTCCATCTTCTTCTCTCAGTCTTGAAATATCTCTCTCTTTTTTTTTCTTTCCCGTAGCCTTCCTCAAACGTTCATTAGTTTCTTGTAGCAATGTTGCAGCAGTTTTCCTTTTTACAGTTTCTTCTTTTCTCAGAGTTTCAAGAGCATTTTCTCCTTCCAATATCTTTTTTTTTTATCTCTACAGTAGCCATGTTTTCCTTCTTTCTTCTTCTTCCTTGAATTTTTGTGCTTCCAGTTCTTTCTTATGTTTCTCACTCTCAATGTGTGGTACTTCATACGTGCGAAATGTACCAAACCCACGAGGTCCTTTTTAATGGGCATGAGATGAGGTTTGTTTCCATATAGCTTCAAAACTGACTTCACTGTAAGAATAGCATTTAATGTTAGTTCAGACAAAGATGCTCTGTCATCTGTGAGAACTCTTACAGAACAAGAAAAACCCATTTCTACCTTCTATCCCCATTTTCCCAATGTCCTCAGCCACATTGCTTTCAATTTGAAGAAGGTGCCACTCATCATGCAAACGGCCCGTATCGATGTCTAAAGGTAAATGTCTGTTTAATTCGACAACATCAAGACAATTTTGTTCTGACTTTACTTTTTGTGGTTGCAAGCACTGGAAACTTTTCATGAGAAGTTTCACGAATGAAGATTTTTGTAGTATGTGTTTTGATGCTTCTACAAAGTGAGCACGAGCATATCTCTGAAATAATTCTCTCTCTTTCTCACTTACTTTTTGGATTTATGCCCATGTATCGTCTGGAAGGAAAATGTCACTTAAACATATATACTGGCTCAAATGTAATGGAACTGTAAGATTTTGTAATTAACCAATAGGTGACTTGAAGGCAATACTCTCGCCCAACTGATTTGAAGGCAAGAGATGGGTCGAGTCCGAATTTTTTTGATTTTGATATCGATTCTATGATCGATTATCAATACCAATTCTGGTATAATTGTTTATTATTTTAATTTTCAAGTAAGTTTTTCATATCACTAATTTAAAACTTGCATTATTTCCAAACATGTATTAAAAATTTAACACGACACACACTATTAACAAACTTGCATTATTCAGAAATAAACTTATTTTCTATTTTTGCAACAATTTCCCTCAGATTTTTAATTCCATATTCATATAAGAACATTTAAAGTAGGTGTAGGCCTACATTTATTGTCATTTTTCAACATTGTAATATTAAGAAATTAAGAAACATTCATACACAACAACTGGTAGAACTAACTAACATTTTTCCTAAATATACTTACAAAATTTAAGCAAATGATATTAAAAATTACGAAATTACATATTTTTATTCATGACAACAATTGAGACAAAATGCCCGACATATCAAAATGTAAATTAAACAATACCTAACTAACATCTTTCTTAGTTGACATCCTGGTTAACTGTAAAATGCCAAGAGCAAATTTTGGCTGCACCATAATAAGTTTTAACTTTTAACCTACGTGTTGAGATTTTTATTTCTACATGTGATGGATAGAGTCTGTTGCGTTTAGTGTCACAAATAATTCCAGCAGTGCTAGATAGCCTTCACTAGCAACAGTAGCTAGATGAGTGCAGAGGTACTTCTTTGCAAGTTACTTCGTCGTTAGTTCCAGTAAGCTGCAACTGATGCAGTCGGGGCAAGGGGCAATCACACTCTCTTCACAGTAGCAACGATGTTCTGTTTCTGTCTGCTCGTTTTCAGGACAATGATTGGCAAAAATTTAACTATATTGTATCCAAATTCAACTTTCTTTCATGCTTTGTTCAATTTCAGCATCACTCACATTGTGATTTACAGGTTCTGTTTTCTTCAATAATTTTGCCTCAGCTAAGAGGAGTTGTTTAGCTGCAACTTTTCAGCATTTCTGAAAGGTGTACCTTTAAACCTTGGATCCAGAAGTGTCGCAAGGCTAAATAGGATTGTCCTCCAAACTGTTGTAGCGTAAATTTAATAATGCTAGATCGTTTTTCAGACCTTGCAATCCAGAGCCAATAGGAGCATGTTTGGACAATTCACTTTCCAACACATGTACAAGTGGGACCACTTCAGAAACTGTTACACTCTCCGTACTAACTTGAAGCGTAGCAGTTTAAAAAACCTTGAGAATGTCAGTTGCATACTCCAACAGTTTCCATTCAGCCCTACTTAATTCAGCTGGAAGTTTGAGCTCGCCTGCTGCTAATTGTATTGCTCTTTTTTTGTTCAAGCAATCTGTTGAACATGTAGTAGGTGGAATTCCATTAGTTGGCTCATCTTGAACTAGGCGGTGTTGTGGAACTTGAGCCATTGCCTGACATTTTCGCAGCATTTTACAAGCTTGTGGAGAATGTTTGAAGTGTCCTACAATCGTTTACATACACTTGCCAGGTTTGAAATACTCTTGTTTAAAGAGAACTCACTTTTCAGCACTAATTGTATATTATGAGCAAAGCATGTTGTTTGTACTTGGAAAGTTCTAAAGCAGCTATCATGTTGCGTGCATTGTCAGTTACCACGACTTCTACTTTGTCACTTATACCACATTTCGTTAGAGGAGATGATATTGTTGCAATATTGCCTGGCAAGCCGGACAGCAAGACGTCCGAGCGGCAATCAGGTCAGCGTTGGGAAACCACGGAAGACAGCAACTCACCTCCCCCCCCCCCTTGTGGTTGCACAATATTGAGGACAAGCACGCCGATATATGGCGCTGTTACCAGGCAAACGGGGTCTGTCTGTCTGTCGGTCTGTCGTCGAGCGGTCGTCCACCAGCACTCACCGCATCTACAGCAGTGCAGTTCTCCGCCGGGGACTCGGGCTCGAGCCCCGGCGGGTGCGTGCTCGTCCGTCGATGCCGTCTCCTCATCAATCCAGCTTCGGTAAGGTCGTCAGATCTAGTTATGTGGCATTAATAATCAGTAATATTGCGCTCCCCTCCTAAATAAATAGAACACTTTGTAACCTATTTTGTATTCAGAGTACCTGCCACTGTAGTATAGTAAATGACCGTTTAACCATAACTGTCTCTTAGTCCTTTAACCCTAAATAACATCTAAATAAACCCACAGTGTAGCTACCATCTGAGTGAAACCCCCCAACCTAATAATAACTTATGAACCCCTAATATAATAACGACTTACAAGATAAACCATTTTGTAACA